>OX419193.1:4220000-4434816 GCA_948465475.1 Thalpophila matura | reverse complement strand
TATCCGAATACCAGGTGCTTTGGAATGATTATCCACAACTTTCGAGTATAATAATGCATTTATGTCTTGAAATTATGATCCTCGTGACATAAGTCGTTCTGGCCTTTACCATTTTTACGATGAACCGTGGTTAGAAGATAATCTACAAATTATCTTTTCGGTTTGACTTTTAAGGTTGTATTACAGAACCTAACTCAAGAATCAAGCATTAGATAAAACAAGTTTCAACCATTCAAATGGCTTTAAATCTACACTCAAGGCGAAAGTTGTGCTTGGGTATCGTTCTGTAATACCAGCCTTAAATAAGCAGAATTTCATACCTTTTTCATGTCTTGCGTACCATGGTTAATATGATTTAAATTCTTTTTTTTTGTTATTCTTGATCCTGCAATTAGTTTTGCAACTATGAGCAGATGAGTTGTAGGAAGTACCGGATTTAAATTCTGATTTTATTACTAGGTACTGTACCTATGTGTGTACTATTGTATGTATTTATTACTGTATTTTAACTGAAATACCGACAATAGTTTCTATTTTTATGGGACTGTGTTTCTGGTTACTTTTATTACCAGACTCCACACCACTCGACTGTGCCTAGTGCGTAAATTGACAAAGTTGTAGGGAGCAATCGAATATTACTTTGCTCCCGGTACATCTCGGTACTCCTAAACAATACGTGCATAGTATGGTATTAGTTTGATAACAATACACACCTCTGGGCTACAGATTGCTTTGAAAGTGGATTTCATTAGAACATACGGTTACTGGGTACTATAGCTTGGTGTTATTAAATTATATAGGTCGTAAGGTTAGTGCTTACGTCATGTTTATAGTGCGGGAATATGTTTTAGAAAGTGTTTCGAAGGATATTGTTTAGTGTTATTTTGTATGGAATTGGAAGTGTGTGTATGTGTGTCATGTTGAGAGGATGAATGGAAGGCGATTAACAAAAGAAATTTCTAAAAAAAAACCGGGCAAGAACGTGCCGGACCAAGCACTGTCCAGGGTTCCGTAGCAAAAATTAAGTATTTCAGTCTTCCGACCGCAAATATAAGTTTGTATTTCAGATACAGGCCTCGCCTAGTTTGGGGACCACCGTAAAGAACTTAATGATGTACATACCAATGGTTCAATAAATGATTAAATGATTAAATAATATTATTATTTTGCGGTTGTCAAACTCAAAACTGAAAATAGTGAATTACTCAAAAAGTTATTGACGTATCGTGTTCTAACCAAGTTTAATCGAAAGTATTTGTTAAATGCTATAAGTTTTACATAGTTATCGACTTTCTGAGCTTCTAGTTCGCTAAATATTAACTTAAATAAAAAAGTCATCTAGTAATATTTATTTTCAAACATCTATCCAACGACACCTAAAGAGGTGTGCGAAAAAACAACTGCGATACTTGAACTTGGGACTTAGGTTCGAGTTCTGCTCGTGTCAGTTGTTTTCTCATACAAATAAAATAATGTATTAAATAACAATAACCTTAAGATGGGTTACATGATAAAATATGCTTATTGGTGACGTAGTAAGTTATTGTTGTTAAATCGTTTGAAGAATTGACAGAACGACATCTCTATTCGTAATTATTATAGTACTACACAGAGTTAAAATACCTGCAAAAATAAGAACGGGTTAAAAAATGACTTTCAAAACTTATATTCACTTTGTATTGTTTTTTTAAAGCCAGTTGCTGTTTTTTTTTTAAAAAAAGGTTAATTTTATTTCCGTTTTAGTGCATAATTCATCCCGAGAGATCGATTAGTTTCACGAATTCGTTCATTAATCAATCTTCTACATCATCCGCCTAGCCTTTTCCCAAACATGACTGGGATCGGCTTCCAGTCTAACTGGTTGCGGCTGAATATCAATATTTTACATGGAGCGACTGCCATCTGACCTCCATAACCCAATAATTGGGGAATACCGGTATTCGAATATTAGACCAGTTGTCAGACTTTTGGGCTCCTGCTCCTGACTACCCGTAACGACTGACAAAGATATTCCTATGACAACCGGGACCGTGTAATGGGAATGTGTAAAGAACGGTCACCCATCCAAGGACTGACCGCGGCAAGCGCAGCTTAACTTAAATATCATCAAAATTGATTTAGTATTTTTTGAGAAAATCGTGGATCGTTACAAACATGAATACATACAAACGAGTCGAAAACAGAACCTCCTTTTTAGAAGTTGGATAAAAAAATAGCATTTTATAAAAAAATATAACAGCTTTTCTTCGCCACATTAAAGCAGATTACACAAATCCATTCCGCCATACAGGTAGATGATGCAAACGTAAGATATTTAATCAGTTAAATAAATGTTTGTCACGGCGATCACGAAACACTCGTGTGTGGATCTTATATCATTACCAAATACATTTTACAGTCAAAAAACTGCGTAACCATCTTTAGGTAGTACAGTTTAAGGTGCACTATGTTCTGGCAAATATTTCCTTAAAAGCAACTTGTCACATTGTGCAAAAATGCTACTTTCATCTCTTGCTAATTACTTTAACTCTTACGTTGAACAGAATAAGGTTTGAATTTAAAGAGTTTTTAGTTGAATGGTTGTATAATTATGTTTGTCATGGTGGTACACGTTCCTGTGACGTGTATATTTATCGGCGCCGGCGCAGCGCGTCCAAACACGGGCACTTCGCGCGAATGTGACCTAGATGTAACAGGTGCGGCTTGGCTACGACGAATTTAGGAAAACAATGAACATCTTTGTTGGCTCATTAACTGAGGTTAGGTATCCTCAGAATCCTGAAACATATTTAATAATTTTGGAGCCAGAATCTCTGTTCACTTGTTTTAAAATATCAGAAGACAAGATGAAAACCGCATGTTAATTCCATCGGCTGTTGTCCATAATATAAGATTACTAGCTGTTCCTCGCGGTTTCACTCCCGTTGCTCGGCTCCTAGGGGTCGCAGCGTGATGTTACATAGCCTGCACTATTTCTCATGAATCTGGCTATCTTATACAAAAAAAAAAAATCTGATTCGACTGGTAGTTTTAGAGATTAACGCGTTCAAACAAACAAACTTTTGAGCTTTATAATATTAGTAAAGATTCATATTTTTTAATCTGTTGCAAGTTTTATTGAAATATACTTTTTGGCCGAGGAAAAAGATCACACAAAATGTAGGTATAGGTAAATATAAATTGGGCCTTTATTTGTTTATAATGCCTCTATCCAAAATGTTGTTGCTTTCCACAAGTCACTCTAGTATAATAGAAAATTCGTGTGACATAGCCCGCAATCTCGCTATTGGCGATCACGAGTCCCGTGTTCGCTTATTAACGCTACAGGGGCGATATATCACGCCTCATACGGACGTCGCCTCACATACACACCATGCAATGCCGTAGAATTGACAGAGAAGGAGATGCATAGAACATTTGATTAAAAGGCTGCGAATTGGAAATTAGATGCCTAAGAAGATGAATATTCTACTAAACTCCTGATCATGTCCCTGAGAATACTCCCTTGGATATTTACCTCTTCTATATGTATAGAAGAGAGCCCAAGCCCACTTGGGTATTTAATTCTACAACATAGTAATCTAAATGAGCTAGACAATTTATTGACCAGTAAAGAAGACTTCGAGTTCGATCCCGAGGCACGCACCGCTGACTTTTCGAAGTCATGTGCGTATTAAAAATTTATTATCACTTGCTTTAACGGTGTAGGAAAACATCTTGAGGAAACCGGCATGTCATAAAACCAGAAATTCGAAGACATGTGACGTCCATTAACCCGCACCGGGCCCGCGTGGTGGACTACGGCCCACTCCCTCTCACAGAGGAGGCCTGTGTCCCAGCAGTGGGAACATTATAGGCCGATTATGCTAAGAAGACTTGTAAGATCAAGAAGCAGCAAAGACAAAGTATGATGAGTGTAATCAATCAACCTTTCTTCTCTATGCATCCTGTCGAATTCATGAAGAATCCGGCAGAATGAATATATCTGTTTTTTTTCTAGCCTGTACTTTCCTGCTGCTGGGCTCCCAATAGACTTCCCTTTCTCTCTATTGCCTTTTCTTGTCAATCTATCATGATTGCTTCCAAGTCATCATGCTAATGTCACCTAAATCTGTCCTGGAAAGAACGCCTATCTTCAGACATCCACTGCGTGCTAACTTTAGGTCATCTGTTCTGCTATATACGACACCTATAACTGGCCAATCCCTCTTCAGCTTATAAATAATCTATTCCGTTCTTTACTGTCTTGCCTACAATAACGCGTTTCCCGGGAAATAGACCGATACAAGTTCAAAGCTACTATTTGTCCATTCTATGAATCGCTAGCTACTAGAAATCTCACAGCATTGTATCGCTAGTAGGAAGTGATTTATTTAGAGCGAGCTCCGACTATATATCTGGAGATCGTGAGGCGTCTCGTACGGCCGCTGACCATTTACAGGTTCACTGGATATTGGCGAGTACTTTGTTCGTATGGGTTTTTTGTTATTTAGCCTAGTTTTGGGTGCGTAATGTCAGTTGTCTTGGTTCTCGTTCTTGACTTCTGAATGAAAAGGTGCGCGAGTGTCTTCGGATTAGGAATGGTTTAGTTGTCTGAGAAATTGTCTTTTGACTAATTTTGAAAAGCAACGATGTAATATTTTTGCAGTAAGATCGCAATGTTGGTAATAAAGCACCCACATCTGAGATCACCAACAGAGGACCTGTTTTTACCCAACTGCGCGACGCAAAGGAGGGTAATGTGTTTAAACTATGTATATCTGAAATTCATGATCTCGCATTATAACATTTCTAATGTATCGAAGCTCAATTGAATCCTTAACCTAATCAATCAATCAATTCAAGCGTATCGCAGTCTAATGCTAGACATAGGGCCCTGCCAATCTACTTAAAGATGGTTCTAAATAAAAATGGTCTATTTCCGATGCATTAGTTTTCATGGTCTTGTAATAATAAACAATTGAAGGATATTATTATAATAATAACAGTTCAGTATCATCCTGTAGTAAACAAAAAGAAAAGCAACAGGTTATTCTATTGCTTTAGGGTGATCTACTAGTAACTAGTCAGTAGCTTACATTGTTACTTATAAACCCTTTATGGTTGTATTGTATTATTTTGTAGCTTCATATTTTAGCAGTACATTATTGAATATCAGGGAGTCTGATCTTATCTTTTTCCTTTATACGCGTCTTATTACGATACGATGGTTATTGAGCTGTATACCGTTACTGTTATAATAAATGCAGCCGTTTGGTATCTGTCGCTTTTCAATATAAAAGCCTTTATAAGTTATAAATGTATATTTTTGTGAATTTGAAACATGTCAAAGCCATGTTATACTTCTCATAAGTTATGGAATATTTAAGAGACTCAAAAATCGAATCCCGTTCGCGAAATTCGATTTTTGAGATTCTATTAAATATTTAATAGCTTTTATAAGTGACGCTGATACCTATTAAATACATCTGCCGCACCAGCAAGTATATCGGCGTGCCTTCCCGGGGAGGCAATTTAGTTCTAGGCAAGATAGAAAGAGACTGCCTTGTAGGTTAACATAATTTTAGGCACGCAGCGTTATGCGAGCTGAATTACACTTCATTGCGTTGTTGCTAGAGTTGCTTTTTAATTAACTGCCTTTGCGGACCTTCTGAAGGCTGAGGCTGCACTCAAAAAACAATCAGCCTCACTAACAACCTTGCTGGCTTGCTTTTCTCCTAAACACTGCATGAGCTATACTCGTGTAACTCGTGATGACATGAGACAAAACGAGGACTGTTCTATCCACTGTATATAGACACTACACTTGGTTCTCTGCCTTCCGTATCCAGACTATGCCAGCTGCCAGGTTTAGTTTCCGTTAGAATATTAAATACCTCACGTTATGTTGTTAGCTTTTGTAATAAAAAACATCTGGACATGTGCGAGTGTGCGAGTAGGACTTGCGTCCTGAGGGTTGTTTACAGCTTCAAGGGACAGTAGACTTAAGTGTTTGTTAATTTCAGCTTGATACGTTCACACGTTCCTGGGAAAAAGGGTCTAGACAGACAGACATAAAGACGTACAACGAAGTGATCTTAATATAAGGGTTCTTTTTTACCTTTTGAGGTATGGAACCCCTAAAATGATATAACATAACAACACACCCTCAGATCATAGAAACAAGATATGCCATCATAGCAAATTAGTACCGGAACAACTTATGCCACTTTTAGTACATTTTTAGACACAATGACGCGCATAATTAAGCGCTCCTTGTGAATAAAAAGATCTCCCACGCATTAAACATTCCGCACACCCTCAATCTAACACTGTTAATCGTCACTCAACACTAGCACTAAACTAAAACACTGTATTTATACCATCGATTGTGTTCGGTTCGTCGCCAGCGCGTACGTTTTAAATATGAGCAATTTGCTCAAGATCAGGCATCAAGCTCGATAGCGCCTTGGCACATCTCCCTTGTTTCTATGATCTGAGATCACGCCTATAATCCCCGAAGGGAGGTTTTTTAGCACATCTCATATAATTAGGGGTGAGCGTAACGCCACAAGTCCGGGTTGCTATACTCACCAAAAATAAGATAAAACTAACCATTTCAAGAAAACTCGTCGAAATCTTACACAGTAGTCCACATTAGTACGTAGACTTCAAGTTGTAAAAAGCTTATCTAAAACGTGTGCGTTTCAGTGATGTCGTTGTTTTTATGTCTCTCACCAACTTTCTACAATTTTCTGCGATCGTAAACGTTTACATAGTCTGATAAACTAGTTTTTATTTTCATATCAGCTGTGGGATGTTTACATTAGGTTTTATTAGAGAAAAGTTGTATTTCTTTGGATCTACTAAGAACTATTAAAACACAATCTAACTTGATTGTGTTTTGATAGTTTTAACAAATGCTGTGCTTATGTGGGCTACTAAAATTCAAGTTACCTATCGAGTGCGCGAGTTAAAGGCAGGACAATTAAGGTTAATTCAGATGATCAATGTTTTTCTGACACACCACTAATCTACATTAGTGGTGTGTCAGAAAAACATTGATCATCTGAATTATCATCATCATCTGTATCATTTTCGGGAGTAAGCCCCCTGGTTCTGCAACCAGGGGGCTTACTCCCGAAAATTATACGATTTAGGTTTTGTTTCTGATACGTTTTCGATTTTGATTCGAACTCGATTCAGTTGCGTACTCTTGAACAAAACCGCATCGTAAACCAAGATCGACTTACGATCGTGTGTATAAGTAACCATTTTTGCTATCGTGTATTTTGACAGTTCTTTTCGATCCTGCCACTCGATCCATAGATACTCGATCCAGTGAGGAGTACGGATTTTTGGATCGTAACGACGGTTTACGATCGTAGTAAGTTTAAATTCGATCCACCGCACGATCGTGCGCTAGTGATGATTTCAAGAGTACGAAGTGACATAATTTTGACATTATTTCGATACGATCCTGAACTCGATCGAGTCGGGAGTAAGCCCCCTGGTCTAAACTAAAATCCCCCATATTTTTAGTAGCTTTTTGAAAATATCCTTGACCTCGACATAACCTTACTAGAACAAAATCGAGTGACTTTGAACGAGAATTGCATCGAGATTATGACGTTTACAATAAACAACGAAGGAGTATTAATACTGGTTAGAGATTAAGTCATGATCCCAAGTCAAACAGATCCTCCAATCAGACAACCCACCACACGTGAAATCCATTCCTCCACCCCACAGGTTGCGATTAAACAATCACGAATTTAATTAATAAGCAGTACCGTAAAGGTTCAATTCAATAACCAGTGCGGTTCGGGTGCGCACGCGCAGCGCAATATGGCCGCCAACGTGACTAGCCGGGGCTCCTATTAAAATACCTGCCACTTCAAGACGAGAGTGTGTTATCAATATCTGCGAGAAAGACGTTATTGTAATGCCTGAGCTATTTCGATATATAAATTCGTTGAGAGTTTCCTATAGGGGGGTATTAACATACATATAATTATAATAAAGATCTTTAAGTCATAGATATATGATAAAATGTAACACAGACATAATAAGAGTCATAATTATTGGATAAAAGAAAATTATGTTCATAATTACATACAATGTTTGGTAGTGTAATATCCTCCGTAGAAAGGATATCGACGAAGATTGACGCAGTGGAGTTCAATTTGACTAGATAAGCTTTGGGGTCACAAATTCGATGTACATACACAAAAATCGACAAAGGCATTTTTGCCGTTCTACCCCACTAGAAGCTAGATTTTGAAATAATTAGTAGACAATCGTGTTTTGAAGAATCGATATAACCGGTCATTTCATGTAAGTTAAAACTGTTATAGCTAGCAGATTGAAGTGCAATTACAAAAGATGACATCCAATAGCTGGATAGTTATTCAGTGACTGTGTCAAGATACGTTTAAGAACAAAATGATGGTTGGGGTCCTCTTCAAAATTAAATGTTTCTTAATAACTATGAGCGTTCTTTTAAATGATCAGTTACATTGCGTTGCATTTTTCAATACCTACCCAACATTTATACAAGTATCTATCCCTCTATAATATTTTCCCTTGCAACCTCCAAGTCTATCGATAAGCCATATATCTATTAGATGGAAGCCACTAATCAAAGTTTCTCACGTACTGGACTTGGGTGTGCCACAATATGAGTGCGGTCAATAATTACAGTTAAGCAGGCCCGGATTCCGGTACGATTAATATGCAATTAAGTTGCCACGCGATACCATGTTATATTACGTAGAATATGTGGAGATGTTATAGATTATTAATTAAAGGCTTCTTGTATTTTCTTGTTTTTAAGCGTGTTGGAGAAATCTAAAGGAAATTAGAAGCGTCTTGTAGTAATTTATTGCATACACTACTTGTCTCGTAGGTTTTCGTCATAGTGATGAAATAAAACCGGCCAAGTGCGAGTCGTACTCGCGCACCGAGGGTTCCGTATCATTTTAGGGCGCATAAAGTGAAAAAAACTGGACCGCATAACTAAGTTTGTTTGTGAAGGAGTTTTGATGATTTTGAAAACACTGTACCAGTTAGGAACATCGTTTTATTTTTGGTGCAATATTTGAGTCAATTCCTATCAAGTCTAATTCTTTCAGATTTTTTGCTTCGCAAACTTCGGAGATAAGGGGGGGGAATGGTATTTTTTTTTTAAATTTTTTTACATTTTTCATAATATGTCGAAAACGTGAGACATAAAACAAAATAAAAATTACTGTTCCAAATTTCAAGTGGTTAGCATTAGTAGTTGCTGAAATAAGCAGGTGTGACAGACAGACAGACAGACGAAGTCGCACCATAACGGTTCCTTTTTTTTTACCATTTTGGTACGGAACCCTAAAAATGAAGTCTATTGACTTTGTATAGGTATGTCGTCCATCTTTGATACGTCATCAAATCATAAGGTGGCAATAAAGCTGATAGTACTTACACCTGTATTATATTTTTTGTTCTTATATTTTAATTTAGCTACTAAATACTTAGTATGTGTATATTAGATAATAAGTTATGTATATAGGTAGAAATTATTTATTATTTAATTAAGTATCATTTTTAATGGTTGAAATAAATCCACCTGGATTGAAAATAGATACCGCTGCGTTTTATGAAGGCGTTTGTAATTGTGTTGCTTACATTAGAAGCAAAGTCTACATGTACCATTGGGCAATCATTTCAACCTTGTTACGCAAGTTGGGGCTTTGTCGATCAGACTTCAGCCTATGCTGTTAAATTAACCATTGGGGCTAGGTATTTTTGATTCCCTAAACACTCTATTCCAGCTCTTCTCTCGTTCGTTCTGATAGAATAGAGCCTGAATAGAATCTCGAGGTTTGCAATAATTCTTGACTTCCACAAGGCCAAGAAGGCATATTGCCAAGAAAATTATACTTTAACTCCTAAAACAGTGTGAATAAAACAACCAACTTTCTTATTACAATCAATAAACTTAAATGCCTTAAGACTAGATATAATCACAACAAAATCCCAGTTTCTGAGATAGCGATCACGTAAACAATCGGTGCTGGTCGTCAAGCGATGAAGCTGCTGAGTAGCCGGTATTATTTATTGCCTACTATCAGTTAATATGGGCTTGCATGCGCTGTAAAGCGATGAGTCCGCTTGATTGGAGATGTTGTGTGTGCGTCGGAATGTACGCATTGGTAGCCATATAAGGACCTTGTATCTTCACTTCTCTGTTGAGATAATTCTATTTTCAAAGGAGTATTTAGATTGGTATTTTTAAATGGATACTTTCTATAGGCATTATGTCTAAAAATACTATGTTATCATTATCCAGTGACTATTTTCGTTCATGCATGTAAAGAACATTGTAAACAACGCTTTTCTACCCGGCTGCGGCGGAACCCAAAAGGAGGGTAATGTTTTTACGTTATTGGATGGCAAACAAACAAGCCACCCACCTGATGGTAAGTGGTCATCGCTGCTTAATGACATTTGCATAGGCATCGCAGATTTATTCTAGAGATATAGTTGAAATGTCTTATGTGCCTGTAATTATACTATAGGTACTCTTCAAATCTTAGCGGAAAATAGCTTGGTGGTAGGTACTTCCTCGGACAAGTTCTTCCACAAAAAGCTCTACTACTATTACTAGCTATAAATAATCTTGAAGTCTTCAAGTCTAGAGTGAATATATAGGTTACTTCTAGACAAGCGTGCACCATCGTCGACTGCATCCATCATCGCTTACCATCAGGTAAGTGTCATATGGTGTATAGTGGTCAAGCGTGAGCCTAAAAATTATAAAAAAAAAATACACCTGGTACCTATGGACGTTGATCAGACAGTGACGTTCGGTGAATTGTGCAAAGTGCAGCGTCCCGACAGAAGTCTCTCCTAAGTTGAGCCCAAGCTATCCAGCAAGCTTCTATAAAGTTTGCCAATAAAGTTAACTAAACTCTCTGGCCAGTAAAACAAAATAAAAAACCCAATAATTTCCCAAATAAAAACAAAAAACCACTTTTATCTATACATCACTTCATAAACCCAAGAGCACACCACACAAAAAGCGCTTAAACCAGCTCAAAATGGCCGATACAACAGATTTATGTGCCAGTATTACACGTTCGCAGCGGGCCCCCGGGCGCGGGTTGAGTTAGTGGCCGATTCAGGCTGCTGTCGTGTGCACTATGCTTAATGAGAGCAGATACGTCTGGGTGTGGTAGTAACGGTAGTTGTAATTGTGACTTTTACATCGCTACCATGAGCGTATGATATGTTTATTAATTGACACGCGGCTGATGGTTTAGGTAGTGGCTGGTTGATGTCGATGAAAATGCTATGCACCTATCATAGACGTTCAAAATTTGACGCACGTAGATTCAATTTTATTAATGTTTAAGAACAGTATTCAGCTATCGAGTAGTTGAGCTAAATCATGAATTTACTTTATTGTGGTAATCTTAAACAGCGCCGCTGTTGAAAGTGAGGAACAATCCTTAGAAAAACTTAAGTCCATGTTATGCTATAATATATTATCAAGTTGAAGGAGTATTGAGATCACGGAGGAAAATAAGATTGAGATAGATAATTCGTTAAGGTCAGCAGTAAGTTGATGACCTGATGAATGGAGGTAAAAAGGCCTATGTCTGCAAAAGGCAAAGTAAGACTAATAACAGCCCGATTCATTAACTCTGGATAAGTCCCGTTTAACTTATTTGATAGATTTACCAATTAATCTAGTGGATAGTGCTAATCTGGAGCCTGTGGAACTGGCTCTAAGTTAAAACAATGTTATGGTTAAGTACAATTCACAATAGAGTGTTTCTTAGATTCAAACTATTATGTGAATAAACGTAGTAGTAGAGTTCTTTGTGAAAGATCTGGTCTAGGGAAGTACTACCACCATACATATTTCTGCCGCTAAACAGCGTTGCTGTTTTCCAGTTTGAAGGGTGCCGGTGTAACTACAGGCACATGAGATATTTCAACTGATTGGGTTGCTTCAAACCATCTGTATTCGTAAGTCAGTACGTAATCGTTAAGTCAGTATGAAATTGTCATACAAGCCGCCATATTTGACAGTTACCAATTTCATACTGACTTAACGATTACGTACTGACTTACGAATACAGATGGTTTGAAGCAACCCGCCCTTAGTCTCAAATTAATGTAGGGTGGACAACGCACCTGCGATGCCTCTGGTATTGAAGATGTCCATAGGTGGTGCTAACTACTTACCATCAGATGGCCCGTCAGCTTGTTTACCAGTCAATCATTATAAAGTTGAAGAGCTTGTTTGTTTGTTTGTTTGAACGTGCTAATCTTTGGAACTACCAGTCGGATTCGAAAAACTCTTTTTGTACCTATACGATAGCCAGATTCATGATGATAGTACCTATAGGTTATTTAACATCACGCTACGAGTTTTATGAGCCGAGTAACGTGAGTGAAATCGCGGGGAACATCATCATCCGCCTAGCCTTTTCCCAAACATAATTGGGGTCGGCTTCCAGGCTAACTGGTTGCGGCTGAATATCAATATTTTACATGGAGCGACTGCCATCTGACCTCCACAACCCAATTATTGGGCAATACTGGTATTCGAATGTTAGACCAGTTGTCAGACTTTTGGGCTCCTGACTACCCGTAACGACTGTCAAAGATATTCCTATGACAACCGGGACCGACTGTTTAGCGTGCTCTCCGAGGCACGGATGGGTCTCGATGTGTAAAGAACGGTCACCCATCCAAGGACTGACCGCGGCAAGCGCAGCTTAACCTCGCAGATCGATCGATCAGCACGGCTGTCATTTAGCCACGAGCCCCTCAAGTGAAATCGCGGGGAACAGCTAGTTCTTAATAAAAAAATATTTATAAGAGAAAAATATCCAATTAATTGACGAGTAGTGGAGTGCCCCGCGTAATGAGACCAGATGCGTCAAGGGTGTAGTCCTCCGATCATAGAAACAAGGAGATATACCGGAGAGATAACCATAGCAAATTAGTACGGGAACAACTGTCGCCACTTTTAGAACATTTTTCGACACAATTATAAGCGCTCCTTCTGAATAAAAAGTACTCCCACACATAAAAAAATCCGCACACCCTCAATCTAACACTGTTAATCGTCACTCAATACTAGCACTAAACTAAAACACTGTATTTATATCATCGACCGTGTTCGGTTCGTCGCCAGCGTGTACGTTTGTTAGGCGGTCAATGTGACCGTATCAAAGCTTCAAGCTCAATAGCGCCTTGGCACATCTCCCTTGTTTCTATGATCTGAGGTGTAGTCTAACTAACGGTGTTTATAATTGTGCCTTACATTGCGACTATGACGTGTTTAGTGTTTACTAGTAATTATGTTGTATGCACTGCCTTTAGTCACGACTTGTGTCAGAGACTCACGAGTACATTCACACGTACATACATAAAATACCAAAGCAGTTTTTTAATTTCCAAAAACGGACAAGACTATAAAATATCAGCTTTTACCTAAGACTTTGTCCGCGTGACCCATAGAAACTGATATTAAAAATAAATAGCCTGTAGGAATCTAGGATAATGTAGTTTGCTATTAGTGAAAGAATTTTCAGAATTGGATCAGTAGTTTTGAAGATTACCTCCTAAATACAGACAAACTTAACCTCTTTGTAATATTAGTAGATATAGATCAAAAGCTAGGTGTCACAGTTTCAATATGCAGGTCCCATAAAGAAGAACCAGCAAGAATAGATACTTCATTTAGGGTAGCTCAGAAGATAAATGATGTCCAAACAACTGGCTTTTGGAAAGGCCAGAATATGGTCTTCTTCTTGTAAGAAACCCCTATAAATCAGCCGGGAAGTCAGTTTGTGTCTATGACATCTGGAATTGGTAACCTTATTGGTTACCAATTCTTGATATCCTTAGAAATAACACATTGACCTCACTCTCATTCATTATAATTTTACAGTACATTTCAAAAACTTTTTTTTTTCATACATAAATAGATTTCTTCTTTTCCATATTTGATTAATTCACGTCATCATCCCCATTGAATCAACGTGCGTAAATAAAACAAAAATGTCGCAACCAGAAACCCGCAAATAAAGTATTAATACCACGTCACTCATCCACGTGAAGCAGCGTGACAATGACGTCACGCGTGACACAGGCCATCCATCACGCCGCATGCCTACAGGAAAACCACACACGCTTGCATGCACCTTCAACCTTATGTTCTCAAAAATTGAGTTGAAATTCGTTAAACGTAGCTGTAGCAACAAGTTTGTTGCGCAATATGTTACCAAGGTACACATGCGGTTGAATGTGGATTTCAAGCGAAAAATGTGTTCGAAATTTTAATTTCGCAACAGCAAAATTAAGTTTGTTTGGAATTCGGATTTTTCGTCACACGTAAGTACAGGAGGTTGCCGAAACGGAAAATTGCGATATAACTTTATTTTTAGGATGAGATTGACGACTTAAGTAGGTGAGTCGTGATATATTCCGTGATACGCGCTTATCTCGTTACGTTTATTGGCGCGAAGGTTGGAGGATTATTATGTTTCAGAAATATGAGGTGGTTGAAACTTGAAGATGCTGTTATATTTTTTTTGGGTTTTTATAATTTGAGATATTTAATTATTTAAAGAGTTTGAGTGTGTACTGTACCCCTATCATGAGTTTTTTTGACGTGTAGTATCGTTAACGCAAGCATATTTTGAATTAAAAATACACGTTTGTTACACAATATTTATATAAATTAAATACTTAATTTAGTTTCACTGTATTTTTTAAAATGTGCGAATTGTATAAAATTTTATCAAAATGTTCCAGGACTGCTGTATTTTTAATTCAAAATATGCTTACGTTAACGAAACTATACATCAAAAAAACTCATGATAGGGGTACTGGATATTTTGTTACTCTTCAGAATATTTTTTTATCTGTACCATTAAAAAAAAATTAAGCACGCGTACTTGTTATTGTTACCCTTATATCTAGTAATTTTATACTTGCACGAAATTATAGTTGCATCACTAATCTTCTAACAAACTTTAAAAAATGTTGATAATCTTTTGTTTGTACGGGTGTCGTTGAAAACCAGCGCTGAGGCTGCTCCGTGCACGGGTCACAGCACTGACAGCACAGCATCATGCTGAGCGATGGCCGTTTTAGGCGAATGTGACCTCTATATATATATATATTTTTTTTATGCGTCAAATCGACGCAAATCAATGCATTTTTATCCTTCTTTTCTTTCTTTGCAGTGCAAAAATTAAGTAAATTTTTTATCACCTCTTTTTAATTTGTTTTTGTGTGTATTTCGATATAAACAGAAATCAGAATCTGTTAACGGCCGCATAATGGTAGAACAATGTCCTGTTTTACCATTTATTAGTATTACAAATATTTAACAACAAAAAAATAACAGGAAAATGAGAAAAACCTTTTTACTCTTCTATGCCTGACTAATTATGGTAGTTCAATTAAAACATCCCTTCTAGTTCAAGTTAATTATACCCCACTCAACAAAAATACGTCATCACCCAACGCAAACGAAGAATGACGTAAGTATCGAGAAAACTGTCTCAGACAATCCAACAAAGAGTCGATGGAACCTATAACTCGTACACACCCCGGTATTGATTAAAAAAGCAACATAAATTAGCGAATTCGAGGGGCTAACGGGGGGTGGAGGAGGTTGTTGTCAAAAAACTTTTATAAGTGTTTATGTGTACGTACCCACCCCCCTCACCCCGCGCAGGGTGTGCCCCGCGCCGCTGACACCCTTTCGCGCATACCCACATTCGTATAAAACACCCGGTACAGGGGATGGTGGAACTGGATTTCGGTTGGTATTGGTTTTGGGATTTTAATGGGTAAATATAGATGGATGGAATTGTTGAATTAAAATGGTTGAATAGTTACTATTAATAGTTAAATATTTTAGATGATAATAAGAAACAAAAAAAAGCTAAATTACCTACTTACCTAGTTGTTTCTACTTCGATTTTCGGCAGAAATGATTTTTCATGTTTTTATGGAAATAAATGTGTTTAGCGTTTATTTCTACTTATGAATTTCTCTTATGCTTCACGTATGTACATTATCGATGAAAATGAGAAACTGAAAAATTGCAACAAAATTACGTACCTAGTTGTTTCTTCTCCGATTTCCGGCAAAGATTATTTAATAATGTTCTATGTACTTAAATGAATTTGTGATTAGCTTTTATTTCTACTTACAACAATTAAAGATCAACCCAATAGAAAAATCATCTTTATGAACTGTTTTTTGTTCAATAAAAGTATTAATTTTCCTTCACTAAGTATGGGTATTATTTTCAGTCATCGATTAAATAGTAATAAATACTCACAACTTTTCGTAAAGTAAATGAAATCTATACTAATACTAATATACTATACTAATACTAATAATATTATGAAGAGGAAAGATTTTTTTGTTTGTTTGTTAGTTTGTACCGAATAGGCTCCGAAACTACTGGACCGATTTTAAAAATTCTTTCACTAATAGAAAGCTACATTATCATTGAGTAACATAGGCTACTTTTTATCCCGAAAAAATGCACAGTTCCTGTGGGACACGCGGACGAAGTCGCGGGCGAAGTGCTAGTCTTTGCATAAAAGCGTCCATAGTCGGTCAAGATCCTACATTGTTACAAAACATCCTTTTTCCGTCCCCGTTGTTACTCAACCACTTTTCCTCTCGACTGTACATTGACATACAAGTACATGTAAATTAAACACCACCGCACACAGACACGCACACAAATAAAAACGTAAAGAAACACCGCGGAGAGGAAGAATGTATTAAGAAAGCGCGAAAGGGACGCCCTTTTAATTAACACCCCGCGCGGGAAAGAGACAGAGCCATACGACACGCTAATTAAGAATACAAGAAGAAAGACGCGTTTTATGTACAGCCGCGAATATTGTCAATGTGTGAGTGTACTTTATGTGTGTGTCGACGATTTTCCATTTGTAACGCGCATGTGTAAGTGTTGTGTTATTAACTCATTATGTGAAGAGTTAGTAAGTACATAAGCGTTATTTACTGGTTAATTGAAAGCGGTTTCTCCGATAAGAGCCTGGTAAAGACAGCGGTATCGAGACATTTTCTATTGGGTCTGATTTAAGTATGTCCCTTCTCGGTATTACGTCAAAAAATTACGTGGTGATGAAAAGTTTTGGTCAAAGTTGTGTGAAGTTGATACTTTGAGATTGATATTATTTGGTTTTTGGACTTCAAAGCATCGTTTGATATTACAAAATATGTTTTGTATAATAATGTGGCATTTGGTTGTATTACCTATTTAGAATTGGTAATCATTTTTGTGATTGATAATCACATAGTGTGCGCCTGCCGGGTTCGAACTCACGACCCAGGACTTGTAAGTCGGGGCCACTATCACTGAACTACCACTGCTCTGAAATTTATTTTAATTATCCCATATTTTAGCAAAATTATTAACTTCGCCAACAAACACTACAGGAAATTATTATTAGTAAATATTTAAGAGATTTCTAAAACAACTGACACGGGATTTGAACCCGCAACCTCAGCCGTACAGTGGTGTCGATCTAATCAACTACCTACTGAGCTACCATTTTCCGCTCGCGTCAGTTGAAATTTCAAATCTCTTTGAATACGCCTCCTATGAGCAACTACTATGCGATTCAAAATTAAAAAATCTACTACAAAAGATTTGGTAAATCAAAGACTCAGTTAAATAAAGTGAAAAAAAGAAAAGTTATTGATTCGCAAACTAATTTTCTTTGTCAGACTTACTTTTCAAGTGATAGTTGACAGTTCGAGGTCGTTGACGTTTCTATTCTTATTGCGATCGCACAGTACAGGAACTTTATAAAAATAAACAATAGAACATTTTAAAAAAAGTTTTCCAGATTTTTCCTAACAGATCTTATTTATCTTTCGAAGATCCTTCCATGTTATGGGGGTCACGGTCAGCTAATAATGGTTTAAGCGGCTACTTGGAGGACGCAAGGACGTCTTCCGGTGAGGACTTAATGATGTAAAGGGATTCGTAGGGAGCTATGGGGGATAGAATCGGGGTTGGGCGGTAATGTTTATAGAAAATTGTATTTTTTGGCTATTTTATAGTAGGAATTATTGGGTTATGGCTTCAAGGGTGCTTTTCAATTGTTTTTTTATTATATTACAAGTTATTTAAATATGGTTAAATTAAGCAAACTTATGTCGTTACTAGACAAATTAGCGAAATTTCAAAGATTTTAACCTCTTACTCCGTCATATTTGAATTTTGTACAATCATGATTATAGTGGAAAAATATTGTTTTAAATAGCTAAGCACATTAAGTTTTGCTTATTGAATAATAAATAATATTTTTTTATATCCACCACATTTAAAATATTTATTTGTATTTTTATTTCCGAGCTTAATTGACTTATTTGAAATAATCCAGATATTGTTTGATGAGTATGACTGACTTTCAAATCGACCAAACTTTCAAATCGTTTTCAACTCCGTTGTAAACATAATTATCATGTATTTTTATTGAGTTTACAAGCCAATACTCTCAGGGTTAGAAGAAATCAAAATTGTAAGATCCATTCATAGGAATATCTTTGACAGTCGTTATAGTCAGGAGCTAAAAAAAGTTTGACAAACTGGTCTCCCCCAGTCGGGCTGCAGTGCCGTAACTTGCCTTTTATGCGCCCGGTGCGAGCTTCTATATCTACGCCCTTGAATTTTTTTCTTACAAAAACTTGTTCCTGATCTGGCCATTTCTGCGCCCCTCCAGGGTCTGCGCCCTGTGCCTGGGCACCGCTGGCACCGCCCTAGTTACGGCACTGTCAGGCTGCTCTAGATTTGAGCGAGATTTCCCTGTGACCTACCTGTCCTGAAAATGTTATAACTAGCGGCAGCAGTTATGAGCACAAACGTCACCTGCGCATTAGCTGATTTTTCGGTCTCTTTGGCGGAATGAAGAAGACGGAGGGCGCCGAGGCTGTATGCGATTGGTTCGTCAGTCGATGCTCGTCATCTAATTGGACCATTCTCTACTACATATTGTCAACTATCTATTGTCTTTTGGGCCGAAAATGTACGCGCGCAATCTGTGCTCATAATTCACGTCGCGACCTTATAGGTACTAGAAAATCTTAAGGCCTAGACGAACGTAAGGATTATGAGAGCAACAGTTATCCTAAAACAAAATCCCGCTATAAAATGGAAGCAGTTTTGCGCAGTAATAAAAGGACTTTAACGGTAGTAATCATCA
Source organism: Thalpophila matura (assembly GCA_948465475.1). Classification (NCBI taxonomy): domain Eukaryota; kingdom Metazoa; phylum Arthropoda; class Insecta; order Lepidoptera; family Noctuidae; genus Thalpophila; species Thalpophila matura. The sequence continues at coordinate 4,415,566 of OX419193.1, read as the reverse complement.
TTATCAACTTTCATTACTTGAGAACATTATTTCCTAAATTAGATATAAGACTCTCAGGATTACCTCCATTATAAAACTGCCTAAGGATCTATTCTGAAAAGTCAATTTGTTTGCGAACGTTCGAGCGAGATTCTCACCGTGACATTCTCCCTCGAACGTTCGCAAATAAATAGCAGTTCTCGCGGTGATATCACCCGGCGAGTTGGTACAGATTATACAGGCTGTACTTAGATACAGGTTTTTTGTTGAACCAACTTCGAAATCACAAAAAAATATCAACTGATCGTGTTCCATACAAAAGTATCCATATCGCTCGAGTAAATGTATGAAACAGCTGATTTTATTTCGTGATTTCAAGGTTAGTCTCTTATTTAATCGAACTACAGTATCAAATACTGAATGCCCTCTTTCACATTATACATCCATCTCCATCATCCAATACATACATCTCTTTCACATTATACATCCCCCGTTTAACATAACAATCTGTAATTACAAGAGATTTAAGAATTACTGACCCGAATGGGACTCAAACCCGCGACCTCTGCCGTACTGTGACGTCGCTCCAACCACTGAGCTATCGTGTCACATCGCAACAGTTGAAATTTTGACTCTTTTATAATACGCCTCTTAAAACTATTATACATTGCCATATGAAGACTTTCTTTTAAAAAACTTTTTTAACAAAAAATAACCGACTTTTCTTTGTAGTGGATTTTTGAAGTCGGTTATTTTTTGTTAAAAAAGTTTTTTATTTTTCCCTTTTTAGTTCTTTATCCAGTGTTAGATTACTTTCACGAATTCGTTCAAAAGTAAATCTTCTAAGGAGTGTGTACATTTATGCCTATAACTTTGTACATAGGAATGATTACATAATGTGTTATATACTAAAACCTTCCTGAAAGTATGTAGATTACGTTAGTGAAAACCCCATCCAAATCGAACCAGTAGTTTTTGAGTAAATCGCGCACATACAAACATACATACATACATACATACATACATACATACATACGGGACGAATACAGAACCTCCTTTTTTGAAGTCGGTTAAAAAACGCTTTTAATGACTATTACTGACATCATTGACTTATGAATACAGACAAAAAAGTTCTATGTGGAAACTAATTCAAATTACCTATCTTAACGTACACACAAAGGCATAATCACCGCATCTGACCGCCATTGCTCCAAGATCGCGATTCTAGAAGGGTTTAAAGCCTAATGATGCGTTCTGTACTAACCGAAGATAAGACATATCGCCTTTTGATCACCTACCGACATCAAGAAAACCTTATCGCTCTCACTATAGGTTTATTTGTTTTAAGCTTTCAATGCGAACGAATGAAACGGGCTGTGTATCGAATTACAACAAACATCGTAAGTGAAATTTTTAATTTATCTAAATTCAACTTTAATTGAAAAAGAATAGGGTTGAGATTAGCGTTAATGTTGTGAAAAGATATACAGGATGAGTATGCCTGTCTTGCTCTCGGAAAAAGCTTGCAAGAAAGCAAAGAATGGTGGAAGAAAGGGGAAGGGCAAGAAGGAGATATGTCTCAGCGGCGGTGATGAATTAAATTTTTAGGGGGTGTTTAGGGGGGCAACTTTGCCCCTTTCATTGGCGCGTCTTCATCCAGTTATTCGTTTCTTTAATTTGTGTTAATTTTTTTTTGCTTTGTTAATGTGTATCGCGTTTTTTGGTTTCGTGTTTTTGTTTACTTTGTGTGTAAGATAATGAGGTAGGTAATGAGATTGCCTACATTGAGAAATGCCTGCTTTGTTCAACAAGCCTTGTTGAGACTTACGACTTTTTGTTCATGCTTGCTTAGGCTAGTAGAGTCTAGGTACCTAATTGAAAATGGAAAAGTATTTATTGTAAAAATAACGCACCATTTCGTGAAATTTACTAATTTGCTATGTTGATAGTGCCTACACTGTACATAGTATGAGTTTTTAGGGTTCCGTACCAAAATGGTAAAAAAGGAACCCTTATGGTGCGACTTCGTCTGTCTGTCTGTCTGTCTGCCACACCTGCTTATTTCAGCAACTACTTATGCTATCGACTTGAAATTTGGAACAGTTATAAAGAATGCTTATTCAACTTTATTGGAAATGAAAAAAATCCAAAAATATTTTTATTTTCATTGCAAAAGGGGCCGGAGTGGGGGTCCAAAATTTTAAAGTGGGGTTAATTTCAAAATATATTTCATTTTATTTTCTGTCTCACAGTTTTCGACATATGATGAAAAATTTCCAAAAAAATACCATTCCCCCCCCCTTATCTCCGAAGTTTGCAGGACGAAAAATATGAAATAATTAGGGTTGATAGGAATTGACCCAAATATTGCACTAAAAACGATGTTCCTAACTAGTACAGTTTTTTCAAAATCATCAAAATTCCTTCACAAACAAACTTAGTAATGCGGTCCGGATTTTTTCACTTTATACGTCCAAATATGATACGGAACCCTCGGTGCGCGAGTACGACTCGCACTTGGCCGGTTTTTTTTTTAAACGAGGAAAGCCGTCTACCCTTCCGTCTTTACTTGTCTTAAAAATTCAAACAGCTCAACCCCACTCGAACGACTCATTTGAATAGCTTTCGACCATTGGCCGTTGTAAAATTATGTCCAATTAATGACACTTAGATATCAGCTCACCATGTTTTTCATTTCTTTGTATTTAAATTAATCTACTGACAACATTTTTTTAATCGTTTTCAATCGTTAATTTAATAATACTATAATTTAGTATTGTAGCTACTATTAAATAAAATGCATAATTAGTAAATACCGGTTAGAAAACTGGTTTACTAATTGTGCACAGATAACTTTAAATTATCTCTTTTAATTACATTTAAGAACCTAAACTTCCTTAAAACCTATTATTGTCTGAGCCATCAAACGTTTTTAATACCGCTTAGCCCTCAAAGTACACAGAAAATTTAACAAAAAAATCGATGACGTCACATTAATTTTCTCCACATCCGACATCCCCTATGTGTGCATGCAAGCTCAGCACGTATGCACGCACTCTAGACTATTGAATAGAAAAAAAAACTCGAATCGATAACGCAAAACAAAAGCGTAACCCTCTGTAAAATGCTAAAATCGATGCGAAGAAGTGTCATTAAAGAACCCCCAAAAATTAAAACCCCCTGTTTGTGTACACACACACGCGCATGTTAATATGACTAATAGATGCGCACACATATAAAAAAGTTAATGAACTATTCACGGTAGGATGTGCGATTTTGTATTGGGTTGAATTTTTATGATGCGTGCGGGAGTTTGAATTTGGAATAGAATTTTGTGATCGTGTTTTGTTTTTTTCGAGTACTTAGTTCTAATCTCAATTCGATTGTATTTTTTTTCTCTAGTCTCCTCTTTGTAATGTTGCTTCTTTTCGTGGGTTTGATTTAAAATATTCATTAGCAAAAGTTTTAAGTATGGACTAGGTACTAAGTAGTTTCTGTGAAGTTTTGTCAAAAAATACCAAATAATTGGTAAACGTTTTAAAAAGAGGTCTGAAATCGTCTGAAATCTGAACAATTGCATGGGCAATTTAAGCAGTGGTCACAAGCAATGACCCAAAGAAAGTAAGAGCTGAAGTGATACTTCACAAGTCTAGGGAGCTTGCCAAACAAATGGTGCAGGAAATAATAATTGACTATGTTTTGAGATTGAGTTACAAGTTACAATCAACATTTTTATAGACTTTTCTTCTAATTTTAATTAGTTTAGTAAAATTATAATTATTTTTGGAATATGAAGAAGAATTGATTAGAAATACAGCTTAATCCGTCTTTGGATAATGCTGGAGCTGGACGTATTGATTTACTTTAAATCGTAAATATTAACCATAATGTTATTCTTATAGGCATTTTTTTACATTTTCAAGCGTTTTGTGAGTAATAAGAAAACTGGTAGGTACTTCATTAAAAAAGTCGTTTATGTACGCATAAGTAGACTAATTAATGAGAAGATTAGATTTCTTTTCTGGCAATTTATCTTATTTGCAACATCTCGGAACGTACTTATTTACAAAAGCCTGATCAATATTAACACCAACATCAAAGGCCTTACCACAAAAAAGATAAACATCTGTTAAACACGAATGCTACCAAAAATAATACACACTTGTTTTAGACAAGTTAGTGCTAAAACAAGTGCCTATTATTTTTGGTAGCATTCGTGTTGAACGTGTGTTGAACAGATGTTTATTTTTATGTGGTACGGCCGCAAAAGTCTAAAAAAACAGAATCTAAATAAAAGATTTCAACATACCACCGAAAATTAAAGTCACCATCCAACTTTCCCGAAAAATTGTAAACATGTATGTTTACATATACACGTACACAGCGCAAGGCGGCGATGAGTTTTAAAGTTTTTAAGGGTTCGCCGAAGATTGCGTGTCTTGATTACCGTCCCCCCTCCGGGAGGGGGGTACCTCCACACACGGCTAGGGCCGAAAACACCGCTGGCCTCCCTTTTTTAAGGAGGGTAAATTAAAAGTGTTATGTGTGGGTGGTGAGTCTTGATACTTTAAGACAGTTTAAGGCATTTCTTATCTTTTTTCGCAGCATTAGATATTAAGCTGGTACTTAGTCCGTAATGGGAACACATTCAATTTTAAGATCATGATTGTGTCAGTAATTATAATTAATTTAGACTGTGGGCGTCGCTGAGCAGCTTTTTTGGTGGTTATTTTAATTTTAGAAGTTTTGCATTTTGTAGTCATGCAGCTGTTACATAGGTTTTTAAAACACGTTGTAATGCATATTTTATTATAACTGCTATATTTATTGCTTGATTTTATTAGCCGTAAAGTATCAAGATGAGAATTTCTTATTCAACAGCATCTACAGACTCATTTATGAACGCTTGCAATCTGTTAATTGTACTAATTAAAAAAGGTCATGCACGTGTCTGTCCTGTCTAGTCATTACAACAAACTGCCATCAGCAATCCGACCGCCAAGCAGACTGATTAGATAATGACAATTCATTCATTTGGAGGCCTATGTCCAATAATAAGTACATTATTTGTAAAATACACATAATATTTTCTTACTGCGTCTAGTTAATGAGTGCATGAAAGTAGGTAATACGCCATTTTTTTCCGTGTCTAGTTAATGAGTAAATGAAAGTAATACTTACGCATGTTTTTCCGTGTCTAGTTGACGAATGTATGAAAGTAATACGCATGTTTTTTTTGTGTTTAGTTAATGAGTAAATGAAAGTAATACTTACGCATGTTTTTCCGTGTCTGGTTGACGAATGCATGAAAGTAATACGCATGTTTTTTTTGTGTTTAGTTAATGAGTAAATGAAAAGTATCAAGACTTGTTGCAATAAATAAAGACATGTGCAAGACAGTCGTCGTTCGCTCGTTCATTTGCAAACGATTGTAATATCGCGTATCTATATCGTGCTGAAATATCTATGTCGTATCGCGATATCTTTGTCGTACCGCAATATTACTGAAATGTTGCGCAGTTACATATTTATGTTGCGATTTTTATGTAGCCTCGTTTGCGCGGAATTACTTTTTTTATTTATTGTTATATTTTGGGAACGTTAAATGTATGTAAGTGGTTATTCATTTAGTTTTATATATGTGTTTGTTGTAGCGCAAAAATATAAGTAAATTAAATAAAATTTAAGATGAAGTGTCATTGATTTTTATTTAGAAGTCTAGGTATATTGAATTATGCGTATTTTTTTTTCGATAAACGTTTTTCGTCGTCCACAATTTTAACGCGGAACACGCTTCTATTCGGGAACCTAACAAACACGTCACCCCTCTAGAAATTAAAAACAAAACACTCGCATAAAGGCGCACACACACCGACGAAGCTCACCTAATTATCGGCGCGGAGGGACTTTGCATAAGAAAGTATTGCTGCGTTTTACGACGCGTGTCGTGCCCCACCCCACGGCCCAGATAAAAAATCTCCCATTTCCTTAATTCGTTTATCGGGGCCTGGCGAGGCTTTGTCTCCGATCGATGAACGCCTCCAAATGAGCGCGAAACGTGACGCGCGTGTGTATTAAGCTTAAGGTGACGGTTTTAAGACGCAATTTTTATGTAAGAATTTTGTTATTATGCAGATTGGGCACGAATTTTTCGGTCATTTTTCATGAATTAAAGCGAAGTTTTTGTAAGTAGTAAAACGTTATATTCAACTTTAACTGTAAGTTTCGGAGATAAACAAAATATCTTAGATAAGCAGGTAGGAACTTAACTATTTTAATACTTAAGTTTTTTAACGACGATGCCAACGGAGGTAAACTGGCGTAGCCTATGAATCGTTTGCTACACCAATCACATGCGCGTTGCCCACCCTTTAAAATGAGGATTCGCTGTGCTGACAGCTTAGAGGACAAGCGAGTCCCCCGCTGACAAAACAGCGTATCCTCAGGAGCTCTGGTAAGCTTAGTCACCACAGGTACACAACAATACCGAAGAGTAGCTTATTTGGATGTGGTATTCTGTAAGGTGGAGGTACTTCCCCAGTCGGGCTGTTCCAGATTTAAGCGAGATATCCCGCTATGCCCTACCTCTCATAAAAACACTTGCGTGTAAAATGTTTAATCAGATCTCGTGAGGAGTTAAAAGTGACAATATAATTATTTTATTTCCACAATATTATGAGTACCTACCTAAAAGTATAATTCTAGCACCAAAGAAATCCTAGCGTGTATAAAAAAATATTATTGTTCTTCAGCGACAACCTCTATCTGTTACTAATAACATAGAAAAAAGAAAAACAAGCAATATTAAATTAAAAGGCGCGCGCGAATAAACTTAAGCAATCAGCCGTCCCCTAAAACACGCCACAAAAGTCAATAAATTAAGCCCAGGAACACATGTATCGGCCCCCCGTTTCCAACGATAACTTAGTAATTAAGAAAGGCATTAATCATTGCATGGGACAGACTCAGTCTGATTGCGAATGTGACAAACTGGCATAAGTCATGCGTTCGGGCACGGTCGTGGGTGCTATGCCTTAGTGCTGCAATATGCGGGATCGAACGTTCGAAAGATGTGATTGTCAGTTGGTTTTGTCTGTTTGTACACATTGTGTCTCACATATTACATTCTTTTGACGTCACATACCATTGAATGGTAATGGGTTGAACTTGGATAATCCAGGGCTTAACGTAAATAGAAGAACTACCTACTGGTTTTTTACTATGAAATTGTATCCATTGAAGGTGACGCACTTATTAATGATTATGGCGTATTTAAAAACATCATCCAACGGATTAAAAAATCTATGTTAATCGTAAATAGTCTTCACCCGTGTTGTATTTAAAATATTTTAGGTGACTATTTACCATTATAAAAAACAACAAAACAAAATTTGTATATCTTCATCTACGTATCACTTTCCTATGTTGCTAAGGATAGCTTCTAGTCTTAGCATATGCGATGAAATTCAAATTTATTCTAACATCGATCAAAAACACTATAAGTGCCACAGTACCGTGTACAGCAACACTAACTGTGACATGAATTGTTGCATTTACAGATATTTCAAATCTGTACCATTCAATAGTATGTAATGAAGTTTGCAGTATATTTGAATAAGTCTGATGTAATATCGTATTATGTATACCTCAGATCATAGAAACAAGGAGATATGCCATCATAGCAAATTAGTACGGGAACATCTGATGCCACTTCAGTACATTTTTCGACACAATTACGCGCATAATTAAGCGCTCCTTGTAAATAAAAAGATCTCCCACGCATTAAAATTCCGCACACACTCAATCTAACACTGTTAATCGTCACTCAACACTAGCACTAAACTAAAACACTGTATTTATACCATCGATCGTGTTCGGTTCGTCGCCAGCGCGTACGTTTTTAATATGAGCAATTTGCTCAAGATCAGGCATCAAGCTCGATAGCGCTTTGGCACATCTCCTTGTTTCTATGATCTGAGATGTATACAAATGTCGTATATTTTACGTGTGGAGACGTAATGTTAGGATTTATGTGTGAAATGGTTTGGACTATCAAATATAGCAGAGACTTGCCAACGATGGTTCTATTGTAAGGAATAATGTAGTAAAATGTGATAGAATTAAAATTCAATTGATTGCGGCCGCAGGAGGTCGCTATAGCACTATAGTGCATCTGCATATTAATATGATAATATCTGCGTGTTATTTGGTTAATGGCTTAGAAGTTACTCAATTGTATTCAGCTTCTGAGCCTACAGGAAACAGGAAAGATCACGATGAAAAAGATTGTTTTTTTTTAAATCAGAGATAATTCCAAAATAAATCTTTCTGATAGTCAATTTCATTACTGAATAGGCATTAACAGTATAGGTGTTATCCTCCATTGCTGAAATTAGGGCGATGTCAAGTTGCGCTAAAACACACTTTGTCCAGCAGGTACATACTATATTTCTGCCAAACGAAGCAACAAACAACGCTCCAGAATTTTTTTTTTCCATAGAGCTAATAGTTCCTGCTTATCCATTTATGGCAGCATAAAAAACAAGTTGTAAACACGGTTCCGTATATCAGGAAGTTAACGTTCAGCGTTTCAAACATTTACTTTTTAATATACCGAACGTTTCGCGAAAAATTGGGGCATCGTTCGCACCTCAAAGAAAAATCGGGAGGTGGATTCACCAACTTATTTCTGCAGTCATCATGATTCCTATGTTCTACAATATAAGGTCTAAAATTGTTTAGTTTGTGCAGGTGATACTGATGTGAATTAACATGAGGGAGTGGACGTGACATTTATTGTTTGACAGCCATCGATCTGCCCTTTGCTATGCGAGGCGTGAAGCTGCCAAAGTTCATGGGGTATTCCTCTGCTTCCTTGAATAATGGGGGCTTCGGAATTGCAGGTGTGGTGTGTGAAAGACGTGTTTGAATTAAAAAGTGGAGCAGCTTTGTCTTGCTACTCAAACATTTATGAAAGCTGTGAGCGTTTCGCTTCAACGCCTGATTTTGGAGTTCAAGAAAAGGCGAATACTTTTATTTGTTTGAATTTATGCATAACTTTAGGCAGATCTAGACTATTATCTACCTATTGTCTACCAGCCGGCCTAGCATGACCACGATAGAAACGGGTTTTGTCTACATAGAAATAGACAAAGTGACAGATTGTAGAAACATTTCTTCCGTTTCATTCATAAAACGTAGAATATGCCTCACAAATTTGGAATCCTAGGTATGACGTCTACATTAAGCGCATAGAAAACATCCAAAAAAAATTTATTCGATATCTTAATTATCACACCCATTCCAGTTGCCATAATTACATCAAATCATGCGAAAGGCATCATTTTTTGCAATTGCGCCATCGTCGTGATATTGCGGACATACTGTTCTTATCAAGAATCTTGACATCTACCATCGACTGTCCTGTGCTGCTAAGTAAATTAAACCTATATATTCCGAGGCACTCCTTGCGCTCTCCTCCCTTCTTTGCTATTCCTTTAGTTGCCACTAACTATCGTCAAAACAGTTTCTTATACCGCTCGTGTAACAACTATAATAAGTTAGTACGTGATCATGACATAGACATTTCCATCGCAAGTATTTCTTCTTTAAGGAAGAAGCTAAATTCTATATCTACTTGAAGGCTACTGATCAGTAGGTTTTGTATGATTGATGGTTGGCAGGTACTGCTACTGCTATCCTATTATTATTATTATTTTTTTCTAGTGCTCACTTAACTAAATAGTTAGATAGGTAGGTATACATAATGTAAACAATCGCTATGTACTTGTTAAGGGTTTATTTGTGATTTAATTCTTTATTTAATTTCTATCTGTGGAGACTTTTAAATGGCTGTTTGATATTATATAAGTTTTTGTTTAAAATTGTCTAGCTGATAGTCTTCCTAAAAGTTAAAAATAAATAAATAAAATAAATAAATATTTCTACAATCTGTCACTTTGTCTATTTCTATGTAGACAAAACCCGTTTCTATCGTGGTCATGCTAGGCCGGCAGAACATATGAAAGTTTATAAAATCCTTCAGCTAAATCAATCATCAAATTAAACTATAGGTTGATATAGATTAGACTTGAAAGAACTAGGCATCATCAAGTTACCAGCAAACGAGACGAGAAATAGCTGAAAAATCCACCTTTTGTTGTTCACTTTTCTGCGTCTATAACTTGTATTCTGGCATCTTAATAACAATCTAAAACACACTATAATATCTTTAACATATTTAAGTAATCTCATCTATAAATATTTCTCAAAAACCTCAACATAACAGAAATCTCACAAAATCTCAACACGTATAACAGAGATCTCACTCAACGTAACAACCACGGTATAACATTGTCACATGTTTACAAAATGCGCGGTGGATTATCTAATTTGCTCGCGGATGTTGTCGACAGAATGACGGGAGACGATAGAATCCCCATCGATCCCCTTATACGATTTGAATGTGTTAGGCTTGATACACACGGCCTTACTGGATATATGTATTTTGGGTGCAAACATACACTTTTAATTTTATTTATCCATAGATACGAAATTGTACAAAGACGGTCATAATGCTATTTTATGGAGTTTCTTCCAGTCGACGAGAAAACATGATAGATATAATAAAAAAACTATCTTACTCGTTTAGATAGATTTTCTTCTTTGAGAATATTTTTATAGTAGGTAAGTGTCTGTAATATCGAAGTCTGTTAGTCTGATTTCAGGGTCAAGTTTACTTTAAAATAGCCGCCATACTTGCAAGTTACGTCTGGCGCATCCTAGACAGCCAGCCAGCCTTGCTTCTACTTTTTTGTCTGGCTAATCTTTTTAAGCTGTTCTTACCTTTAATTATATAGTTCGTGATGATGCGAGAGAAGAAGGGTCAAATAACAGTTAATAATTAATTAACATATACAACACATACTTATACATACATAGATAAATAGATATCTGAATATAGATCAAGTTGCAAAAGCTTGTTCACATGTTTGTTGTTCACAATAATATATGTTGAATATAGTGAAGACAGGTTTTGTAGGCATGAATATTTTTCTATTCACGGAAATGTATCTTCAATTATGATTGCTAGACACAAGTTCTTCTATTGTACAATTACATTAGGGATTTTGTATTTCTTATCCATTTTGACTCGGTTACCTTCTAAGTCTTCAGTCTTTCTTTACGGTGTTTTAATATCAATCGTGTCTCGACTGCCTCGTCAGTCTAGTTAGTCGCAAGCGTGACTATAAGCGTAGAATCCTGGGTCCAATCCGCGAGACGGGCAATGTTTTTCTAATAGAAAAACTGCAGTAGCAGCATAGATTTATGCTGGTTGATGACAATAGGCTGGCATGATGTCATGTAATATCAATCGTTTTCTAAGGTTTCAGTGTTGTAATTCTTCCAAAATTCTTAAGATTCAAATTGCTCCATTGCTCTCGTAAAAAGATATCTTGAAGCAACGCCTTGTTTCTTTATAATATGATATTACTCTCCCATCTTTAATTAATCTTTCGTCACAATAGTATTATGTTTTCAAACAAAAATCCACCCTTTAAGAAAACAACCCTTTCTAAGTAACGATGGCGTCGTTTGAATTATTTTACAGCGAAAATTATTCACATTTTAATCTATTTGGAGGAGATAATATTTTGGTTTCTAGTAGAGGCATAACTCGCAATTGGTTTCTTTAATCTACAATTACGTTACCTATTTTATAGAACTATGGATTTTGAAGAATCGTACTATACCTATTCATTTTTTACAGTAAGTAGTTCTGCACACAACTTTGAAAAGTTGAAAACTTAACACTCTAGAATTAATCATACTTCTGAAGTCAATTTGTGTCTACAAATGCATCCACTAAAAAAGATTAAAGTCTGGATCTTTATAAAATGGATTGTCAGTCCAAAATACCTGTTATTTTACACATTTTTTTAACTAAATATTGAATTTTGTACGTCACTTTTTACACGCAGCTTCCTTCTAACCTTTACATGCCAAAAAGTGTCAAATCATCCGAATGAATGTCTTACGTGTGAAAACACGGCCCTCACGCCGTGGGCTACGATTGTATCGAACACATTGTTATGCCGCGAACTTGATTCACAATGGTGTTTGATGATCAGTGAACGTTTAAGAGTTTGGATCCCTCGGGAGCCGATTTGGGAGTTTCAAAAGTGTGTGTAAGTATTGATTGTGTTTTTTTAGGACTACAAAATTTTCTAAACTAATTTTTATCGTTTTTGTCTTCTTTGTTTCAGTTAAAGTTTCTTGATTTATGAGAAAGGTTACAAAGGCTTATAGGATTTGCGGTAATAATCTCAATCATGAGATATCTGATTGGGTACATACTTCAAAACAGATGTGATCCCACAATTTTTGGTTAGAAAGAAAGAAAGAAAGAAAGAAAAATGATTTATTGCATGCGACGACATGACAATAATAAAGGTAGCAAACAACAAAAAAAAACGAAGTATTGAAAAGTAGGTAGGTACAAGCAAAAACATTAAATAAAATAATAAAAATAAAAAAAATTGTAGGTACCTACATTAAAAAAAAAAAACAAGAATGAAAAGCAGATAAAGGAGATGTTTCATTCTGAAACTGGTATACGTACGCCACATAGACAAATAGGAAAAAAATAGGGGATTTACATAAAAATATTAGTATATAATTATGATTGATTAATTGCCCTTGGTTCGTATGACTGCAAAGTTACAATATAAGCATCAATATAACAAGGATCCACAACCAAAACAAACCATTCAACATTTTAATCAATTTACATATTCGTACCAACAAATTGGTCCCCACATTCTCCACAAAAAATTAATAAATTTCACCTGAATTACACTTAATAATCTCCGCTCACATCCCTACATAATTTAAACAGAAAAATGGAAAAAGAATCTCTAAGAAACGCACGAAGACTCCCTCATATATGCGTACCCATACTTAGTGAGTTACACCCCAAATTAATAGCATCCTAACAAAAAACTTCCCCCTGTCTTATGAGGGGGGTGGTTCATTTGCATATATGTCCCCCCGGCACCCTAAGGAATGGCGAGGATGTATTTTTAATTTCATTCTTATCCCTGTGCTTAAATCATGAGAGCGGCCATGCGTGCGAGGGTCTCCCCTGCCCCCCCCCTGGCCTACCCTGGCCTCGTGCCTCCCCCCTGAGGCCGTTAGCTTGCGTCATACGTCGCTAACCACGTACAGTAAAAAGAAAAGAAATCTTAATAAGTTTGTTAGGGTGTGCTAGCGTTGCATGGATGTGACGCTTAATGAATTCGGGTTGGTTTGTTTTTTTGGTGATGGTTTTTTTTTATTTTATTAGTTGGTCTGTTTAATAGTTTTATATGTGTGGAGATGGGATTGCAAAGAGTTGTATGTAGAGTTAATGGTCCTTGATTAATATTTGCATCGTCTAAATTGTTTAGAAACTTTCAAGGGGTGGGCAAAAACAAGCGCATTGCCAAACTCGATTGTTCGAAGGATTAGAAACGTTTGGGTTTAAAAAACTTGTTGAATTATGATAAAAATTGATACTTATAATTATTTAGTTTATTATAAAGATGTAGGTAGGTAGGTAGATAAGAGCATCATACCCGGAAAAAAGGCTAATAGTCTGTCACCTAATTCAAGTTTAATTAATATCTATTACTAAATTCCTATAAAACTACTACCCAACGATATAACGACCAATCACTTTTTTAGGCAGAAATACAAAATGCCTCATCTACAACTATTAAGATAGGCCCTAGCCTATCCTATGCCCTAGTAAATGATCTCGCTGCTTTATTTGTAACCGTGGTACTCTAATACAGCTGTTCTAAGTAAAACTATAGCCTTTCATGAAAAAAAAAATAGATTATTTATTACTTTTATTACTTAAATAATATTTCACCCACTAATTAGAAAAGTCGCATCCGCCCAAATCAAACGTCATAAGCAGCCACCTAAAAAAACAAGCGTCGTCATTTTGGTGAGCAAATTTCGTGGAAGTTTTCCGTTCTTCCTTCTCCATACTATATCTTTGTGTGTATGTGTGTGTTGACATTACGCCGCACTTGTGTGACATTTGGCACGGGAGCCAGAATGCGAGACTTTTTTTAAATGAGTACATATTTGTGTTGTCATTTGTTTTGGTTTCCTTGATGGATGGTGACGGTTGTGATTCCTGAATGGCCTTCTCATTGGATAAAATGTATAAGTATTTTTTTAGCAGTTTTGTCTGAAATGACGATGATGATGAAAGAAGGCAGTAGAGTTCTTGATAATTTTTGGCCACTGCGATCTGTAAAGATCTAATGTGATGTCTATATTATCAGTCTTGTCATGAGTGGCTAATTAGATATAATGAGCTTTGGGGAATTTTAATTTTAAGAGAGATAGAGCACAGTCTAGAGAGGTAGGTACAGCAAGGTGTCTCGCTCAAATCTGAAGCAGCCCGACTGGGAAAGAAAAAATATATTTGTATATGATAGCCGGATTTATGGGAAATAGTATAAACTATTTAACTTCACGCCATGGCTAGAAAGAACGCTAAGCGAAAACGAAGTAATATATAAACCCATTTATTTCAGGTAATTACATCCATATTGACCGGCCCACGCTATTATACCAACCTACCTGTAAGGTTGGTATAATAGCGTGGGCCGGTCAGCTATCCGATTTCTTTTAAATTAATAATAATCGCGGGGTACAGCTAGCTGTACCCCGCGATTTCTTTCCGCGATTATGTCATAAAGGACGTCGGGAGTTTTGGGCTTGATATGGTACAGTAATAAAAGCTTAACCAAAAATAAAAATATATTTCAATTGTTCTTTGCCTAATTTATCTTAGAGATTAAGAATTGGAATCAAAAATCGAAATAAATAAGAAATAAAATGATAATGCCGTTGACATTTTGAAAAAGCTAATAAAACAAAAACGGGTGCATGCTGGCTGACGCGTGCTTCCACAGAATATCATGTCGACAGCAACTAAAACCTTTGAATTGAGAACTCATTAGTCGGGCTGTACTTCATTGGATCATTCACACCATACTTAACTTCACTGTCACAAATACGAAGATTTCTCTTTAACCCAATTACGTACAAAAACAAATAAAAAATGAATTTAAATACTCTTGAAATACTCGATCACACCAAACTAATTTCATATCTGTACCGACTTACACAATCTGAAGCCCAGTGTTCTATGAGCGTCTGCCAGTGCCCTTTTGACATTTCTCATGTCTTGTGAAATGTATGGGTGATGAACCACTGCAAGGTCTATACACTGTGGTATTATTATTACTTAACCTATTAACGAACACGATAACAAATTAAAACTGGTACTGTTATAATAGGTCCTAAATCTCGGCAGTAACTAAGAATGTTGTAACATACAATTCCAATTAGACTATGCGTGGGCTAAGAATCGAATCCATGATCACGTTTGAACTCACTAGTAACAATTAGTTCAAAAGCAGGTTTGATTTTTATATAGTAACTAGGATTTCATCCTCGTGAAGTGAATAATTTCTAATGAAATAAAAACATAGGGCACATGCAATAGATAATAGTAATGTGCCCCACGTTTTTCATTTCATTTGAAATTATTTTATATTTTGTAGTCCATTTTAAAAAGGGGGTTTATAAGAAAAATCTTTTTTTTTCTGTAACTTATACGTTTTTGCAAACCAGAAAAGGTTTCACTTTTAATGCTCCGTATAAATTAAAAAGAAAACTAAAATGTAAAACACTAATAATTTCAAACAATATCGTTTGCTGGGATACTCAGAAGCCAAAACACATTACAAAAACTTTCATTGCTTTTACCTCAAAATCTTTTACTTAGCGTCTTAGCGCTAACTTACCCTTTGTACTTACCCATCAGAATTACTCTTGCACCAATAAATTAAAATAAGCATTAACCCGCGTTTCCCCTTTCAAAAACTTGCCCAACTCAATTACTAACAAAGAGTACTCAACCCGACTCCCGAACTTTGACATTCCAGAAAAAAAAAATAAAGATAATGCTAAAAACCCCGAAACCTTTATAATCGCATCAGCAAACCAGGATTGTTCCCGTTAATTATTGATAGAATGAAACTTTTATCAAAACTTCAGGAACAGAAGCCGAAATTATTTGAAAGCAAGCAAGCCCTTCATAATGCTTGCGAAAATATTAAAACAAAGCCAAGGTGGCCGCCCTGCCTTCTACGGACAGGCCAACTTGATGAATTATATAGAGTTGCTTGTTGGATTTCAATCTGTCCTCTGAAACAATCTTGTCTTATGTTGCAGTTGCACAGCCTATGCGTCCTGTTATAATATAATATTTTAAGTCCCAAAACTAATTAAAGTAAACTGCTGAAATGGCTTTAGTAGTTTACTTCATTTCCAAAAAGTATTGTGAAGCGCATTCTTCAGATTGGACTTAAGCTTTGGTGTGGACACATTTTTAATATATTTCTAATTAAATTTTTATTAAAAGTTCCAGTTCGTTTAATATTAGGTAATAGGTATACTTAGGAATAGGTTTTATGTAAAAGAATAATATAATTTGACTCAAAATAACGTCAATAACGTTGCAAGACAAGTTAAATATTCCTATGACAGCTAAAACACACTATAAAAAAGCAGTTTAAAGTAGGTAGTAACATCTCTATAAAAATACCGCGAGAATCCACGAAGACGCCTGGGTGGTGATTAATACGACGCATCTCCCCCCAACGGTTTAATCGCTGGCTGGCAACATTTTTACCCAATTTTTGGGTGAGTACCCACCCCACCCTCGGCCACCCCTTTCTTTCGTTAAGATAAATTATCCTGCGATCAGGATGAGAGTGTAGGTTCAAATTGCCGCCTTTAAAATTCGGCGTTCGGCCTTAATATTTATGCCGAAATTAGTGTCCTGCCCCTGGCTTTACGTGACTTTTTTGGATTGTTTAGTGACGCTCCTTTTGTTATGATTGGAAGCGAGTTTAGTTGGATAATTCGTGCATGTTATAATTTCATATTCATATTCATATTCATATTCTTTATTGTACACACAAATATTAAATACAATTTTTTATGGATATTTTATGTACATAGGCGAGCTTAACTCAAAATTGAGTTTTCTTACAGCAAACCTTAGAGTGATAGAGAGACTTAAGATCCGAGAATAGAGTTAAGTGCACAATAGTCTGCAATATACCTACTTATTAATAACGTACATACATACATAAATAGACTAAACGAATATGTGTATATTACACCATACATAAACATAATATATACAACTATATATATAAATATAATATAATAAACTAATACATACATAATACATGTATATGTTATGGTAACAGGAAATGTTCCTTTATTCTTCTCTTGAAAACGCCTAAAGAGGGGCTATCACGTATGGAGTGTGGAAGTGAATTCCATAGGCGTACTGCGCGAACAGTGAATGATCCATCATAACGACTAGAAGTATGATGAGGAGTGCGAAGGAGAAGAGATGAAGAAGTGCGACATGGCTTTCCTCTAGGGACAAGAAACTCAAATCGTTCCCGAAGGTAAATAGGAGAATTAGGATTATAAAGAACAGAAAAGAGAAAAGATAAAATGTGAGTATCACGACGCCGCCGAATAGGCAGCCACCTCAGTTGCGCCCGAAATTCCGATACATGGTCGTACTTCCGAAGGCCGAAAATGAAGCGGATGCACAAATTCTGCAGACGTTCGAGCTTATCAAGAAGTTCCTCAGTTGCGTCGAGAAAGCAGACATCAGCGTAGTCTAGAAGCGGTAGAAGAAGGGATTGGGCAAGAGTAATTTTAGTTTGAAAAGGCAGGAACTTCTGGAGACGTTTGAGAGACTGAAACGAGCAAAACACTCTCCTGCTTACTTCCGCAATGTGAACATGCCAGGACAGATTGCAGTCTATGAAAACACCTAAGTTCTTAGCGCTCTTGGAGTAAACTATATGGATAGCATCATATAGAATTGGGGGAAGAGACTGGTGATCTAAAATATTAAAAAAATATCTGCCACCAATAATGAGAGCTTGTGATTTTAAAGGATTAACTAAAAGGCCGAACCTTTTAGCCCATTGATTTATGTTATTAAGATCATTATTGATGGCATTAATAGCTTCTGGAAACTCTTCCAGCTTAAAATGGCGGTAAAGCTGCAAGTCGTCTGCATAGAGATGGTAATACGAAGATAATACATTAGTGATGGCGTTAATGAAAACGGAGAAAAGAAGAGGAGAGAGGACGCCACCCTGAGGCACACCCGCAGCAAGATTACACCACTCAGAGGAGGCCTCATCAGAGCGAACCGACTGCGAGCGACCCCTAAGATAAGAATTAAACCAGGCAGTTACAGAAGGAGATACATTCAGAGAGGATAGAATACCCAAGAGAATGTCAAAATCAACTGAGTTAAAAGCACTGCTAAAATCCAGTAGAACCAAAACTGTTAACAGCCTGTTCTCCATGGCCAGTCGGATGTCATCGGTTATTTTAACCAAAGCCGATACTGTGCTGTGGCCAGGTCGAAAACCAGATTGGTATGGACTTAGCAGGCTATTAGAGGAGAGATAACAAGACAGTTGGTTATGAACAATACTCTCGAGTACCTTGGATAGGATTGGGAGAATGGATATTGGACGGAACTGGGATACTGAAGAAGGATTAGATACTTTGGGTAAAGGAATTATATGCGCCTTCTTCCAAGCAGAGGGAAAGGAGCAAGTTTCGAGTGAATAATTAATTAAGTGTAGAATGATGGGACAGAGTACATTCAGGATTGGAAGAAGCATCTGGAGTTGAAGGCCATCATCACCCACCGCTTTCGTGGTAATAGATGAAATGGCCCTCATAATATCGCGTTCTGTAACTGGCTGAAAAGAAAACGAAGTACATAATGGCAGAGGAAGATTAGAGAGATAGTTAAGTGTAGAAGATTTGATATTATCATCCAGAGTAACTGGTGGTTTGGAAAAATGTAGATTAATTGCATTTAGATCCATATCGGGAGTGCTGTCGTTAGCAACTTTGCCTATACCAAGGGACTTGAGGAATTGCCATACTTTTGCTGTGTTGAAGTTTTGTACGGAGTCGTGAATGTGGCGTCTTTTAGCATCCCTACACATGCGACTGCAGCGATTACGTAGTTTCTTATAAATAGCCCAGTTTTCATCGGTAGGGTTCTTTTTATACCGTTTTTTGGCCTTATCCCTTTTCGACATTGCGCTTTTAACAAGGTCCGAGAGCCAAGGCGCTGGAAGATGCTTCACCCTTACTTTTTTAAGAGGAGCATGTTCGTCGTAAATGTTTAGCACTATCGAGTTAAATGCAGTTATTTTAGTGTCCATGTCAATGCCGCCGTAAACAGGAGACCAGTCAATATTGCCCGCATCCTCTCGCAAACGATCCAGATCAATGTTCTTGAAACTGCGAAGGAAGAGAAATTTTGATTTACGTTTAGGAGGGCGAATTTTATACGAAAGAAATATAAGATCATGATAAGAGAAGGAGGCAGAAAGTTGCCCATGTGTGGCTACTTTGCTAGGGTCAGAAACTAGAATTAGGTCTAGAAGAGAAGGAGAACAATGAGGGGCATGGTGAGTAGCGTTAAGCTGAAGGATATGCATGTTGACAGAGGAGACAAGCGATTGGAGTTTACGGGTGCGCGCATCATCCTTGATCAGGCAAGTGTTGAAGTCACCGAGGATGATAGTGTGGTCATAAAGGGAAGACAAATTTTCAAGTTTTGATTCGAATGCAGAGAAGTAATCTATGTGACACGAAGGACTATAGTACGCACCTAAAAGTAATCTCGAGTGATTAAAAATTATTTCAATAAAAAGGTGCTCAGCTGATTTTGAGTAAGCACTCGGAGACTGGTCAACAACTTTGTATGTAATATCTCCACGGAGATAGATGGCGACCCCTCCACCTCCCTTGCCAGTTCTGTCGTTACGCACTAGCTTGTAGCCGGGCAGTGAGTACTGTGTAGAAGGAAGTGCAGGCTTGAGAAAAGTTTCAGAGACACAGACAGCATGAATAAGATTGGAATCAAATGAGGATAATAGATCAGAATGATGAGCGGGAATGCTTTGCGCATTTATGTGGACCACATTGAAAAACTTTTTAAAACAAGAAAAGGTAGAAAAAAGTTGGTCGCGTAGTTGCAGAGAATCATCACTGAACGCACTAGCGTAGCTCCCATCAGACGAACAAGAAGAAGAACAAGATAGAAAACTGTCATCAAAATTATCTAACATAATACTACAAAATATATATATAAATAGATATAACAATAAGATACTAACTGAATAAAAAAAATAAAGTACCTATTTCAAAAATCCTCGATGCACTCGCCAGTTGATTAAAAGACTCGTATCCAAAACAAAAAAAAATAAAAAAAAAATGGTAGAACAAATAATACAGAGAAAAGTGTTTCCGAACGAACATAAATAAATCATTAAATGTTGTCACACAAATTGTCACTGTCAAATATAAAAAAAACTAATACTGTGACCGACGTAGTAGAAGAGATTAATAACAAAAATTCATTGCGGGTACAACTTATTTTGCCTGCTTACGCGATCTCTTGTCTGGAGCTGGCCGACCATTCGGTGAAGCGGTGTCTTTTGCGGCTTCGACAACCGTGTTGTCCCCTGTTGATGTAGCCGTCGGGAACTTCGCTACAAGTTGTTGGAGTTCGTTTGCAGACTCAATCTTGCGCCGCGACTTATCTGGGAGCAGGATGATAATTTTCCCCTCGGAAGTCCAGCACTGCTTCACACCAAAGTGTTTGCGGGCGTCCAGGAATGTGTCGTGTCTGGGCTTGGTTAGGAATTCCGAGAGTACTAAACCGGAGCCCTTCAGTACAGGCTTACTTCGCCACACTTCGCTGCGCAGATTGTGGCTTTGGAAGCGAATAAGAAGCGGACGAGGCTTGCCTGAAACTACTCCTAGGCGATGGCAGGCTGTGATGTCAGACGAAGAGATATTGGCAATCTTCATCTTCTGTGCCAGTGTCACGACTGCCTTGGATGTGGGATCTTCATCCTTTTGCTCCGGGAGACCATGAAGGAGCAGCACCTGTCTTCGAGACGCCATCTCATGTCGATCCAGGCCCACAACCAACAGCTCCATCTGAGACTTAAGCGCACTCATTGTCTCCCAGATGAGGCACTTGAACTCAGTGAATTCACGGGAGAGACTGGCAATTGTCTTGTGGGCCACCTCGTTACTGCTGGCATTCTTGAGGTCCTCTTCGTACTTGCCCATTCGCGAAGAAAAGGTGGCAGATAATTCCTCCATGCAGTCCGACAACTTGGCATAAAGGTCCATTATGTGAAGATTTGTTTGTGCGGGAAAAGTGAAAGTGTGAAGTGATTTTATATAGGGAGTAAGTGCATCCGAGGATAATTTGAACTTTTAGCGTATAAACAGCATTAAATCTAATAAATAATTAAATTAAATCTTTTTTTTTATGAGAGCTCGACAAAAACGTGTGTGCACTTAGACTACCCTCGAACGAAAAAAAAAAAAAAAAAAAAAAAAAAAAAGCATTCATTGTTATTATTAACCTCCCCTGTCCTGTGACAGGGGAGGTTTTTTCTGGTGATCATTAATATTGATGTTAAAAAGTATTGCGTCAAAAATGAGTGGCAGGATCCAATGTAATAACAACTGTATCTATTATTCTTCCAAGTTTGGTCAATTCAATAAATACACTAGCCAGCAATGAATACGGGTCACTTATAAACATCTCATTATCAGAAGCTACGAATAGGTACCTACTATTATAATGAAATAAAAACACTTTAAAACACTAGCTGCTATTGAGTAGTTTTGTTACCCGGATTATTTGCACGCAAGTGTAGCAATAACTTTCACATAAGTATCAAAGTAACGTTCAATCCATGAAGAAGCAGTGGACGTTCAATTATATGGAGTTACAATTTTTCAGAGACATAGCTAATAGTTATACCTAAAACCATAAAGTACGAACTCCTAGTGGTTAGTGTTTCGAGAATAATTAATCCAGTCTATAATATTTTGTTCTTAAGAATTTAGATTTTGAAAAGTAATATTTAGGTAATATTGCTTTTCAAAATCTAAATTCTTTTATATATTTATATATAAAATTAGAACAGTATTTGGATGAAGTCGCGGGCAAAAGCAAAAAGCTAATGTTTATACTTACAAAGGAGAAGGATATGAAGTTAATTTTAAACCAAGTCCAATTACGTAGGTATGCCTAAGGTCTTCGCAATTTATTAAAAGCAACATGATTGGTCCTGGAATTTCTGTAATTTTATAGCCAGGTATTTATATTTCTAATCGATCAAAATATGTCAAATTATATTTTCTACCTTCTTAGCTTGAATGCATGCAAGTTAAAAAAAAAAATCACGATTTGCTATCTACCTAATTCTAAGGCTGCCTTTCTGCCTTACCACCAGAGATGTGAGCTAGTGATGTGTGTGACGCGCACCAATAGGATCGCTTCATTTTCATAGCTAAGCTCATCTTTATAAAAATTAAGCGCTTCTATTGGTCGGCATCACACACATCCGTAGCTCACATCCTTGGTGGAAAGGCAGCCATTTACACGGAATATAATTCCTTCATTCGACTCTTTCTCAAATAAATCGTACAGCCTCGTTTGGTGCGTCGTCGTTACGCAAAACGGGACAAATTCAATAATTTATTATTAGAACTTCTCATTGTTTCAGCATTAAAACATTTAAGCGTCGATTGTTTTGCTCGTTTATTTGTTATTATTTCAACTTTGCCACCGCTCGGGTTCACGCTAACGATTTCTTTGATATTTGACTAAAGAATCGCTTTTGGCTCAAAATTATATTTTCTATTGTTGAAAATGTGGAGCGAATCAAAGGGAATGTAATACGATATGAATACTGCGGTGTGAATAGTACAGTCAACGTGAAAATAGTGTACATGTTTAGTGTGTATGCTGTGCTAACTTATAAAACACATTGTTTTGCTCTTTGAGTGGAGGCGAATCACCATTAGACCACGTTTAATTTTTAATATTTTTTGTAAAAAATGTGTCCGAGTTTAATTATTTAAAATCTTTTTGCAGATCTTTTCATTCAATTATTCCGTAGTTGGATTTTAATTTCCACCACTTCTAAAAATAATAACAATCATCTACATATAGCTTATAGACACCGACTGTACACGGCTTGTATTGACAAAATTACAACGATCGTTCATGTTTATAAGGTCATAAGTATGGCCAAGAAAATGCAAATGTCGCAAGCAAAATTTTATAGCCTTATAGACAATAAAGTATGTTGGACACACTTCAATGTCCAGAGAATTGACGACTACTTCGAATAACTTGGTATTTGAATGAATTTGACAACGGACACTTTGGACTTTAAACTGTCTTATACTTGAGGTGTTACTATCGAGAAATCATCATGCCTAGCTTTTTCCCAAATTATATTGGGGTCGTTACCAGTCTAACTAGTTTTTGGCTGAATATCAATATTTTACGTGGAGCGACTGCCATTCTGACCTCCACAACCCAATTAATGGGTAATACCGGTATTCGAATGTTAGACCAGCTGTCAGACTTTTAGGGCTTCTGACTACCCGTAACGATTGTCAAAGATATTCCTATGACAACCGGGACCGACTGCTTAACGTGTTCTCCGAGGCACTGAGGGGTCTCGATGTGTAAAGAACGGTCACCCATCCAAGGACAGACCGCGGCAAGCGCAGCTTAACCTCACAGATCGATCGGTCAGCGCGGCCGTCATTTAGCCACGAGCCCCTCTGAGAGTGTTACTATCGAGAAATATGATATTTTAATATAGAAACAATATAAGAGTCTTAATTAAAAGAGTTCGTCCGGAAAATAACTAAGTACTAACTATCTAGTACTAACTAGGTATCTATTATGTGTTTTGAAAGTTAAGGATATGGGATGAGGGTAAAACATAGACAATTGAAACTTTTCATAATTTCTTTTAGGTCGATCACGCGTTGGTTTTTGTTGTTTAGATGCCCGAAGGTAGTGGCATCCATTTTGCTTTAGGAAGTAGGTACGTGAGTAAGTAAGAAAGACAGGCAGCATTTTAAAGATAAACCAGATTTAAATCTATCCTAAGCTGAAGAGTTTGTTTGTTTGAAAGCGCTATTATCTGGAACTACCGGTCAGATTTGAAAAATTATTTTTGTATATGATAGCCAAATTCATGAGGAATAGTATAGGCTATTTAACATCACGCTACGACCCTTAGGAGCCGAGCAACGGGGGTGAAATTGGCACAGCTATGCCATAAATAAATCGATCAAAATCAAAATCAGTCCAAACCTTCAATTACTCCTACGCTGATTCATAAATAAGTTTTATGTGGGATATTTTTTTTAAAACATGGGTGCTTTTAATGACCACTTCCCAACTCCATTATGAAACCCTGGACATCATATAGGTCTGTAGTACTTGTCAAGATCAATCCAACGAGTCCAAACACGACAGAGTTGCGTTAAAAAGTTGAGGAGTTTCTATAGCCATCTCCCAGCTCCATCATGAGACCACCTCTATGGTACCCTATTATTGCATTGTCATTGAAGTAACATAATATGCGTTCCTTTCAGCTCAATCGGTTGGGGACAACTGGTCTAAAATTCAGTTGGTAAATTTCGGCCGATACCTACACACACGGAAAGTTTAATAGAAGCTTGTAAAATAGTACTGAAAAATACTCAAAAAACGCCAGTTCACATGAAACCCAATACTCAGAGGTCTGCTTAAGAGTGGCAACAGTTCTCATTGTAAAACAACGTCCCCGTTACTTAGTATTCAAAGGGGCACGCGGTGTACAAACAGGGGCGTGCTGTTTACCATGACATGTGGGAACTTGCACGTCCAACACGTCAACCTTAATGAATGTTCACTGGGTTTGGAAAAGATTTTTAGTGATTTTTGGTAGGTACAAATGTTTGTGTGGGTGGGTGTTCCCAGTGAAAGTACCTGTAGATAAAGCTGGAGACCACAGACTACGAATACCTACTGAAAGTCAAAACATTTGACCTTGAATATGTCGTTTGAAATTCTATTTTTAGGGTTCCGTACCAAAATGGTAAAAAAGGAACCCTTATGGTGCGACTTCGTCTGTCTGTCTGTCTGTCTGTCTGTCTGTCACACCTGCTTATTTCAGCAACTACTTATGCTATCGACTTGAAATTTGGAACAGTTATAAAGAATGCTTGTTCAACTTAATTGCAAATGAAAAAAGTCCAAAAATATTTTTATTTTCATTGCAAAAGGGACCGGAGTGGGGGTCCAAAATTTTAAAGTGGGGTTACTAGGTCAAGTGACATATCATATGAAAGGGCTTTTTTATTTAATTTTATGTCTCACAGTTTTCGACATATGATGAAAAATGTCCAAGAAAATACCATATCTCCGAAGTTTGCCGGGCGAAAAATCTGAAATAATTAGAGTTGATAGGAATTATTGACCCAAATATGGCACCAAAAATAAAACGATGTTCCTAACTAGTACAGTTTTTTCAAAATCATCAAAATTCCTTCACAAACAAACTTAGTTATTCGGTCCGGATTTTTTCACTTTATACGTCCAAATATGATACGGAACCCTCGGTGCGCGAGTACGACTCGCACTTGGCCGGTTTTTTTTCTAACTACATAGTAATGACGTAAAAGTATTATGCGAAAGTGATAGAACCCTAAAAGTACATAGGTATGTAAACTACGAATGTGAAAGGGGTAAAATTCCAGAAAAAGGTTACCGTCTTCAAGTCGCGAATGAATCGGTGTCTTCTAGGCAAGTGTGCTCCATCGTAAACCGCATCATCGCTTGACATCAGGCGAGATGGCGGTCAAACGCAGGTCTATTATCAAATAAAAAATAAGTTAGGTAGGTAATAGCTTTTACGGATCTACTTAATTTGAAGGTAAAGCTATAGGTACCTATTACAGGATTTTCGTTTAGTTACCGTTGCCATAATTTATCAATATCTCTTCGTGATTTGAAGATCACCTAAGTATGTTCGGTTTGTGCAGCCTGACTGACGGGTGAATTATTTAACCACGGTATTGAGCTACGTATATGTTCGTGCCGACACGAGAGAAGAAGATTGGCAGCTACCTAATTGATAAGCGAATACCTCAGGTAATGCAAGCTCGAAATATTGAAAACTAGTCTTAGGTTTCACTATAGTAATATCAGATTGCAAAGGACAATAAATGTAGCCCCAGTACTGAGAAGATTAATTATCTATAAAATATCTAAAAATGAATGTTTGTTCGTCATCTAAGCATTGGCGCATCCTTCATTAGATCGACTTGAAACTTTGTACAGTTGTTTTGCGCATGCCCAAGAAAAAATCTAAAAAAAAGTGCATGCGGATTCCAACTAGTCACGATTAAATAATTTCTTAGAAATTAGTATTTCGTTTTTCATGCCAAGATAAATTTTGCAGAAAATTTTACCAGTCATCACCAAATACAGGTTTTATCTAATGGATACCAAGGAAATCTCATTATCAGTTAGATAAGCAGTTCACGACACATAAACTTAGTAAAAAGAATAAAAAAAATACACACCAAACTAAATAAAAACGCAGCAATAATTAGGGTTGTACCCGCTATGGCTATTAAAATGGCCAAGTCCAAACAACACTAGAAACTTCCGGTCACCGGCTTCAATAACAAAGTCAATCGGCTGCCAATTAGTGGTGGAGCGGTATTTGAGGACTGGTACCGCAAAAATACTGGCACTACCAGTTCCAGTCGGAACTTGTTTACGTATTATGTGAAATTTAATTTGCTAGTAAAATAAATGTAGTACTTATTTATAAATCTCTTTATCGAACAGTTCTTTTGAGGAACTATCACTATTCCTATTTCTGCTGCCAACGTTGCAGTAGGTTGCAATATTCCGTGTAAAGAATGGCACATGAGACTTTTAATCTGTGTCTCTAAGATCGGTAACAACTCGAAGACCACTATTTGCACACGTTTGCTAGTGTTATAACAAGTACATCACATATTTGAACTGTGTCTAGAGTAGACAACTCACTTGCCATGCCTCTGGTATTGCAGATGGAGGCGGCGGTGGGCCTAGCTGGGCCTAGCCTCATGGTGGAACAGGGAACTGAAACATCTAATCGGTTTAATATTAAATTAGTAATTTATCTCAATAAATAGATTATTGCATTAAAAAGCTACTTTCTACATTAGCATATTGCAATACAAAACAGCAAACACTTTTTCTAAACCACTCTCGCATTCATATCATTACGTTCGCGTGTTTCGATCGACATTCAAACGGTCGATGTCCTCTGAAGACCTCATTACGACTCATCCCACATCCCTAATGAGGGACGCACTAATTACGAGAAACACGGAAAAATCCAATCACACACACACACACTTATAAAACCCCTAAAGAAATAAGCTAAGACCGAGTTGTATTAAGAATCCCTCTGTGATGTATGTGCTTGCATTGTAAAGTCTTAAAAATGAGAGGACGACGGAATCTTTTAAAGGGTAGGACTTAAATCCTCCTTCCCCCTGTCGTCTTGCCCCCCTTTTTAAGGGTGTTGTGCGCGCAAACGCGTTATACAGCCTACTGGTTCTTATTGTTCACTGTTGGCTCGATATTCGGATGACGATCGAGGTGGGTTACATGTTGTTTTACGATATTAATTTGGTGGTAATTATTTTTTTGATTTATCGGTTTTTGGTTAAGATGGTAAGGTGTTGTAATTTGAATGTTTTACTGGAACCAATACGGTACCAATATACTTACAGGTTGTCCCACGGCTATGTCACATGGAGGGAAAGTACAGTCAAGGAAAGGTATCCTTTAACAGATCCTATCATTCAGAATTGGTCGTATATTCAAACTTCGAAGCAATTCGGATTCGGATTTGCTTCAAAATTTGAGTATACCTACGGATTTGCTTCAAAATTGAATTATGAATGATAGTGCATCTGTTAAAGGATCCCTTTCCCTGACTGTACCTACTTTAAATATTATAGGTAGATAGGAAGTTTTGCTTCATGGGGACTTCACTTTATTTTTAAAATTAAGTAATACTGAATTCAAAGATTTAAAAAAAAATGTGTATAGGATGACTGGTAACCACTGGTTGACGTCACACGTCTTCACCGCACTGGGCCCGTGTGGTGGACTACGCGGGACTCACTGATGGATTTCAAGCCTTCTCTGAGTGAGGGCCGATCTCACTGATAGAAGACTGTGGGAAGTGGGAAAGTTATAGGCTGATTATGTTTATAAATCTATTTCTATTTTCGACCGTGTTTTGTGTTGAATTGAATAAAGTATTGGTCGAAAATAGTAGCAATATTGTTCAATATTGTTTACACGGTTTTAATTTTGATGTGAAATTAAAAGGCATTTATAATTGGGGATGGAGTAAAAATACAAAATAGTTTAGATAAAAAGTAATTAATTTATAGGTAAAATAATTATGTAATATTATTAAGCAGTTTTATTTCAATATCCCCGAGTTAACTAAAAGCCTTGAGCCGATAAAAAGACAATTACTCGAGGACTCATTAAGCTCTGTCTAAATTAAATTAAAAAAATAAATAAAATTAATAACCAAATTCTGAAAATATAAAGAGTTCAGTTGACTTGACATGCTAACATTATCAACCATTAAGAGGTCAAAATAATAAATCAAAATGAAGCAAACATGAAAATCCACAAAGTCGTATGCCATTCCTTCTTTGTTAGGGTTCCGTACCAAAATGGTAAAAAAGGAACCCTTATGGTGCGACTTCGTCTGTCTGTCTGTCTGTCTGTCTGTCTGTCTGTCTGTCACACCTGATTATTTCAGCAACTACTTATGCTATCGACTTGAAATTTGGAACAGTTATAAAGAATGCTTGTTCAACTTTATTGCAAATGAAAAAAGTCCAAAAATATTTTTATTTTCATTGCAAAAGGGGCCGGAGTGGGGGTCCGAAATTTTAAAGTGGGGTTACTAGGTCAAGTGACATATCATATGAAAGGGCTTGATCTGCACATTTCAAAATATATTTTTATTTTATTTTATGTCTCACAGTTTTCGACATATGATGAATAATGTCCAAAAAAATACCATTCCCCCCCCCTTATCTCCGAAGTTTGCGGGGCGAAAAATCTGAAATAATTAGAGTTGATAGGAGTTGACCCAAATATGGCACCAAAAATAAAACGATGTTCCTGACTAGTACAGTCTTTTCAAAATCATCAAAATTCCTTCACAAACAAAATTAGTTATGCGGTCCGGATTTTTTCACTTTATACGTCCAAAAATGATACGGAACCCTCGGTGCGCGAGTACGACTCGCACTTGGCCAGTTTTTTTACTTTACTGGCACAAACTGTATCCAACGATATTCATTTGTCATGTGAAAGTACTAACATTTGCAGAAATTACGAAACAGCACAACGTTAGCTTAATAGCTAACAAAAACGAAAATTTTGAACTTCTGCAATCTAAATCACTAGATAATAATCATAAGTACACAGTTTTCGATGCAAAAATTCCAACAAAACTTTCAATACAATAGGCTATTTTAGTCTTGCAACCATATAAAACGTTCAACTATATTATTTACGTACCATCATTGTCACGCACGTGACATTGCGGTTCCATTAAAGAACTATATCGCAACCAACTTATATTTACCACCCACAAACTCAAAAACAAGCAAAACCAAACTTTACTTCTCAAAGATAAGGATACATGTTTAGTTTACTCGTGTAATGTTAGCTGGTAGTAATACAGCTTCATAATGACATTTATTAGGAGTCGTATTCGGTACATGATAATAATTAAAATCCATGCACGAAGGTTCCGTACCACACAGTACCGTGTACGTTACGTTTAGCATAATATTAAGCTTTCAAATTATTGGTTTTGTTAAAAATTATTTGGAATATGTACTTTTGTAAATTGGTATTATTCAGAGGTTGATGTAGAAGTTTTAGTTCGCGTGTTGTTATGTCATGTAAGGAAATTGAATATTAGATGTTTTGGGTTTTATTGAATGTTCTGATGGAATTATACAATGCCCAAATGGATAGAAACATTTCTTAAAGGAAAAAAAAATACACAGGCACTGGTATAGGTAGGTCAGTTATGAGCACAGATCGCGCATGTACATTTCCGGCCCAATAGACAATAGACAGTTGACAATACGTAATAGAGAATAGTCCAATAGGCGACGAGCTTCGACTGACGAACCAATCGCATGCAGCCTCGGAGCCCCCCATCTTCTTCATTTCGCCAAAGAGACCGAAAAACCAGCTAATGCGCAGGTGACGTTTGTGCTCATGACTGGTGCCGGTACTTATACCTACTTGTATTTATTCTACCACCGGCGTCACATGTGCTAGCTTTTTCCTAGCTATGATGATGTCAGCTTTTATTCCAAGTATCAATGTTTGATCAAGAATCTCCATCACCGCATCCCATTTAGTGGGAGACGAGATGAGATGAGTTTCTGTTATCACTATACTCGTATCACCTTTATAATCATTATCAAAATCACTACTTATCGTTCAGATTCAATGTGCCTAACTTTGTTACTTTTTCTTCCTGAAGACTTTTGGCACATCACAATTTATTCAAGTATGTAGACGAAGCACGTGTCTTCAGAAGGAGGGTGAATAACAAGTGTACGCCTTAATATATATTAATGTGTGGCCAATGGCACGGAACGCGCATGGCAAGCAGTTTGTTTGACTTTTTAATTCTGGAGGAGAAGTTTGTAAACACCCTGTTTGTTTGGCGGATGAAATTGGAGACATGGATGAAAGGAAGACTGATTTTAGTTTATTTTTAGCAAACATAAATGTGATTAAATTAGGTGATATATCAAGTGGAATTAATAAAGATGTGAACTAATCAAAGGAAAGAATTGGTAACAGTGAAGAAAATGATCTTGCTGGCAAAATCTTTGATGTAACTAAACGAAGAAGATAATAATAAAATTATGGTGAAAGTCTACCAAAAAAGTTGACTTAGAAGTTCCTTGTCAAGTGTATGGTGTTAATGGAGGGATCCCTGTGTGAAACATTTAGCTTCAATAGGTGCAGAAGACTGGACAAAAGTACATTAATATGTTTTGAGGGCTTATTGACAATAAACATTTTTTGCTCCTTTTATCTCCATTGATCTGATTTACAAATATACAGCATATAACTAAGCAATAGCTCAAACGACGTACACATTTCTTTGTCCAAAAACAAAACCCATTTCACAACGACAAAACCGCTAAGTTTACGTAAGTCTGCCAATAAAACTTCGCTGGCGGATGCTGGTCCATCTCCACCCGTGACGTGCCTCCCATAAACCAAAAGTGACGTCCCTAATGCGATCGCTCCTCCAATTATATCCCAAATTTCCAAAAATTCGAGCCGTCACCCCCTCCTCCTCCTTTTTAACCCATTAGCCGAAACTTTAGGCGAACTCGCACTTTTCAAACTGCCACGAGACGCGGTCAAAGAATAAATAAAGGAGGTGGGATATTCTTATCGTTTGTTTTGTAAGAATTTTGGATGGTTTTTTTAAATATGTAAAAAAAATATTTTGGTTATTGTAATTGATTTCATTTTATTAAATAAATACTTGGCAAGTCAAGGCAGGTACAACGCGGCGTACCAAGAAGGAGGTGACATGAGTTTAAAAGCTTAAAAAGGAGGTTAACCTTAGAAATAGGAAATTAGGAACGCAGTGCAAAATCAGCGACTGCAGTGGAAGCTCTTTATAATAAGAAATTGTAAAAATAATTTGTCAATGAGGATCTCTATATGTTACTATTTTAGCCAACTAATCTAAACAGCATCAATACTTTTTATGTCCAGTATTGTATACCATAAGCTCGTAGTTCAAAAGATGTAAGTGCTGCCAACTAGAAACTGGTAACAATCCTTTAGCCGCATCTCACATCAGCAATACCCAAGTGACGCGGTTGTCTGTTCCTAACTAAGACAGCATATTGGAATTACGTCATAATCCTGCGCTAGTTAGAATTGGGTTACAGCACCAGCCAATTCCCTTAATCCATTATCGGTTCTCGGAACTTGGTATATAATTTCAATTTGAAGATAGGTATTGAAGATTCGCTTTATGTTGAATTTTCTGATGAATACTAAGTATATCGATGGGTCCTATGTATAAGGGCCAATGTGCAAATTGTCCATTTTTCAATAGAGGCTCTCAAAGTTTCAATTTGATATTTTTTTTACATGCTTCAACTGATGTTTGTGAAACTTTGCATAGTTACTAGAACACATATGTGCGTTATTCTAGCTACATCGATTTGTTTGTATAAATATTAGGTTTTTAATCAATGTAGATATGCCGATATACGTGCATTTTTACTTGAATTATACTGAAAAAAAAACTAGTAAAAAGGCCTAAGTGTCACTTTAAACGTTTTTCTTCGTTTTTTTAACCGTTAAAAAAACGACGAAAATCGTCCAAGTGACACTTTGGCCTTTTTACTAGTTTTTTCAGAAACAAAGACGTGGGATCTCCCCACGTGGAAGTCTCGAACAACCGTTTGGTCTTTATACGTTTAAAATTGTGTTACTTTTTTACTGTAGCAAAAAATAGTATTTTCACCTATAAATGTGTTTTTTTTTATGCATGTTGTCAACTAGAGTAAAAGGAAGCATTTAACACTAAAAAGTGAAAATGCTCAAATTGTTGTATTGGTCATTATACATAGGACCGACCGATATTGGATATAATTAAATTGGATAGGGACTAATATTTTAACAGTAGGTACATTCAGGGCAATTTTACATATAATTTTAGCGTTCCTCCCAGAGGCATCAAGGTCGTAGGCACAATACATAAAAACTGTCCCGTCGCACGCAATTCCCGACAAAAAATAGTCATTTTCTTGATTCTTTCACGCGTCACTGAAGTCGTTCACGATAGCGTTAACTTAGACTCCTTTAGATAAAAGCGTTTGTTACTCAATTTTCGACCTTATCACAGTAGAGTAAGATGTAATATAAAATGAAAAAGTTTCAAAGTATGGGGTGTTAGTACTTGACTGATAAGAAGTGGAAATTAAGACTGTGAGTAATGATTACAGATTTACATACCAAACTAATTTATATGTAATGGCATTATCTGTTCGTTTATATATTTTGCCCCTTTTTTACAAACAGTACGTGAGTAGTAATGATAATATACAATAAATCTACCATTTACGATTCAAAGACAAGTTTAGAGGATGAAAATGAAAATATAAAGTAATATTGTTGACATATGGGAAGTACATAGTGTAAATAAAATTAATATTCCCAGGTCTTTTATCTGGGCCTATTTGATGTAACTACTCTGCAAGTCTGCACTCCAATTTCCGAACTCTTCAACTGAATCATGTTTTATGTAGGTACACACATTTTGCAGACTGAAAATTGAAAATTGGAACACTTTCGCTCCACCCTCTGCAATATTTGAAAAGTGAAAAGTAGAGTGCAGAGTGAAGACTTGCAGAGTGGTTACATCAAATAGGCCCCAGGTCTTATATCGGTCTAGGCTTATCTTTTTACCACTTTATTAACATTTTTTAACATTTTATTATTGGCTGATACGACAGAAAAGATCCTAAAGGCTTATTAAAAGCCTACAAAAGTAGAAATATCGCTCTGTTATCAAGGTAAACTAAAAATAAAACAATCTATAAATACATTAACAAAACAAACTGCTATTAGAATAATAATGCCGGGCACACACGGGGCGCACAACGTGCTTCATGCACATAGGTGCCGCTGACAGCTCTGAGGAAGACAGATTGTTAAGAAAGTCTTACTGTCGCTTAGTGTGGAGACGGCCTTATGAAATAAAAATACAAAGTGCGGTAGATATTATTATACATTACATAATATTTAACAACGTGACAAAAATAGAAAAAATACGCTTTATTGTAAAAGAGATTTAACCTCTATATCCAAAGTATAAGTAAAGTAGATCAAACTTTTTTGTCACTTAGGTATATCTCGGACTTGAGACTGTTGTTATGAAATATTACATTGAAAAAATCTTATATACTTATGAAAATATTAACTATCGAATATTGACAAAAAGTAGGAAAAACTAGAATTAGTCGCCACTTGTAATAACAATCAATTTGATTTCCAATTATGTAAGATTTTAATAATATCCTGAAAGAGAACGTTCTAGAAAAAAAAATCTTGTTCTATAGAGCTTGCACATGTAACACTCCTAAAACATCAGATTTTGATTCATCTTTATTTTACCCGACTGCGGCAGAAGGAGGGTTATTTAATCACCAATAGTCAGCGACATTGAAGAAGACCCGACGGAGATGGCAGGATGAGTTCAGGACTAGATAGACTCCATAAAAAATACTAGTCCTTATCAGCCCTGTATAGAAAGAAAGTGGTCGCTTGTTGTTATGCTGTGGAATAAAACAGGTCTTAAATCATAAGAATTTATGTAATTATCTTAGTAATTAGTTCACCCTAAAAAGGTCCCAAAATCAGTAAGCTCACTAATCACTAACCCATATTCTTATCTAACACATCACCCAAACAATTTGGATGACCTTCCGTCATCTCTCAACAACCCTTATAAAATCCCTCTCCATCCTTCACAAGCACTTCCTTAAATGATTGTCCGGGACACGCGTGTTCTATCGCGTATCTCGAGATGCTCCCCTACCATTGTTTTGATGGCGTATTGTCGGTTATACCTGTAATTAAGGTAAATATCCTACCCATATAAATAAAACCGGTGTTTTTTTACGCATCCTTTGACGGTATTCATGTAGCTAGTTTTTTTGAATAAGTAACTTTTTGACCAGAAATTAATCTTAAACTTTTACAATTATTATTAGCTGACTGCTTATGCTCTGAATTTTTTTGAAGCCGGTTAAAATGCGATCGGTATAAACATTGTAGGTAAATGACGAATTAAATGCCGATTTCATTATGTCGCATCGATTCAGTGTTATTAGCATATCGGTAACAAAATATTAGTCCGTTCGGCATGGTATCTTTATTATGTCGATTGACGAAATAACTTAGTTTAGTTTACGAGGGCTTTCGTTATTGGTGGAACGAGAATACCGAGAAAACGAGAATGTTCCTTTAGTTACACATTATAATTAATTGACATTATCATTCAGTAGAGACGGATTAGCAATTATATACAAAGATCTATGTGCAATGGTACGAAAACGTTCAACTAAATAGTTTATTTATAACTGATGCAACTTCTAGCAGGGTCATGTACTCGTTAGAATCTATACCTACTATTTTAAAATTGTAAAAAAGCCGTGTTGTACATTGAAGATATTCCAGAAAAAACAGTTGGGATAGGGTACTGGGACGTAACCATACCCAAAAATATTGATTTTTGAATTTTTGTCTGTTTGTCTGTTTGTGCGCGCATCACGCTAAAAGTACTGAACGGATTTTGATGTAGTTTTCACAGTTCAGATTTTAAGTTGGACCCTAAGGTCCAACTTAAAATCTAAGCTACGTTTCATCTGATTCCGCTGAAAAAAACCAAAGATACAGCTTGACCTCTTGGTAGCACTAGCTTTCTACACGACGGAGGTCATTTAAACTGGTCAGTTCATTGTAGACAACGCGGACGGAGTCGCGGGCAAAAGTCTAGTGTTCTATATAAAATGTGTGTATGAACATGAATAAATAAAATATAAATTCTTTACTAATGTTATAAATGCGAAAGTGTGTTTGCTGGTTTGTCCTTATTTCATATACCAACGGAGCCCCGAATCGCCATTTTTTTTGCATAGATATAGTTTATAGGCTGGAAAATGACTTAGGCTACTTTACGAGTATATCCCGGTAGTACGTTCCCGTGGGATAAATACAGACCTCCACGTTGGCGAAGCCGCGGACAAAAGCTACTGCATCACACTTAATATTATTAAGGCGAAAGTTTGTGTGTGTGTATTGTGTGTGTATATTTGTTACTTCTTCACGCTGAAACGGCTGGACGGATTTGGATGAAATTTGGCACACAGATAGATTATAGTCTGGAATAACACATAGGCTGCCTTTTATCCCGAAAAACGCGGGCGAAGCCGTGGGCGGAAGCTAGTTTATAAATATATTTTTAAAGTGTTTGTTGATAAAAGTTGAACTTTGGAATCCATATCCAAGTTTGTCAGAAAATAATAATAAAAATAAACTAATTAACCGCCCTAACCACCGGCACCGGTAGCTTGGACCCTGCTCCCCATGCCCAGGAATTCCTACTTATTACATTTTTAAATGTTTTTTTAGACTGAAATGTTTTAAAATATAAACAATTTATTTATAAAGGAATTAATAAAGGAAAAAATAATTGCTCCTATAACAGGAATCTTACACCAAAAGTTTTATATATCACACACAGAATCATAAATTTAAATACAACATTCTTATATTTTACTCACTTAACACTCACTCGCATCCCTAGTAGGGGTCAATGATGAATTATGCGTGATGCGTCTTGTTAATTGTGGTCGTCTTGTTATCTGAAATTAGTTACCTCAGCTTGTTTATAAGCTTATTGATGTAGCTTTAAGTGCTGATAATAATATGAACTTGGTGCAGCAAGTAATACTTAATGCTGATATATCTTTTTGACATAAAATTCTGATTAAGTGTTTTGGAGATATTGTACCGTGAAGATGGGATGTCAAGTGAAATAAAGAATAAATTTATACTGGCTATAATAAGGGTTTATAGCGTGACGTTAAATAGCCTCTACTATTCCTCATGAATCATGGCTATCATGCACAAAAAGATTTTTTGTATCCGGCTGGTAGTTTCAGAGATTATCGCGTTCAAACAAACTCTTCAGCTTTGTAATATTAGTATAGAAGTATAGATAGATATATTTTAAACAAGCCACATTACAATTTCTTCACCGTAGCGACAGAATTACGTAAGACAATGAGAGCCAAGCGAAAATGTTACGAACATAAATAAATGAGTGGACGGAACCGTTCAACCTTGAGAAAGTAAAAAAGGATTTGTGAAAACTCTACCAAGTCAGTTTTAGGGCGCGTTATATTATCAAAAGTTTGTAAAAGAAGTTAGGTGTTTTTGGGTGATTGCGAGTTTTAACTAAGGGTGTTATAAAAAAAAATATAGTTTTTTTAGGTGTCTGTTTTCATCTTTTTGGAATCGTCTTCATTTTTAGCCTAGGAATTTTTCCGGGTTTCTTGGGTGCGTTTGCAAACATAAATCTCACATTTATACAAGCAGCGAGACCCGAAACAAATAGTTGTCTTATGCGGGAATCGAACCCGCGACTCGTCGTGCAACAGCCGATCTTTAAAATTGTTCTTTAATATACCTACTTCATTTGTTTTACTTTATTATGATACCGGAAGTGTCTTACATAAAGTAACACAAAATTAAAATAAACTCAAATAATGATTGTAAGTGAGGCCCTACATTTTATTATCATCTTTATATCGACAAAATTATATAATTGTGTCAGCGACAATGCCTACATAATGTCTGGTGTCAACGCAAACTTTTAACATCATGGTTACATTAGAACACACCTTTATCGCGCGGACACAAAAAAAAACACAAGAAATATACCAACGAACGAAACACTCGAAAATCGGTTCAAACAATTATTTTTTGCTCGAAATACGAGACTTAACGAAATTCAAATCGCTTAGGAGAGGAGAATTATAGAAAAAGCTCTGCGCATCTTCAAAGGTGGGTCGCAACCCTTTCAGGAGGAAAGGGGAGGAGGGGGTGGTACGCACTGTAATATAGAAAACTTGTGTTAGCCCAGTTCCGCGCCTTTGTAACATCATTTCGGCTGCCGGTGGACTGTGACCAAACAGTCTTGACCGTTTTCTTTGTTGTTGGAGTAGACAAATTCTCTGGTATAAAAAGTGTCAATTTCGTATATATCTTCTTGTTTATGGAAAATACAATTTGCTTCTTTTTCTTCTTTTGTTATCGACATTAAGATTTTATTTTAAATAAATTAAGAGGAGGTTTACGAGTAACTGTTACATTGAAAGAAGTTAAACGATATTCAATTGTAAAAAAAGGACATAATAATTCTACTTATTTTCAATTAGTTACTTAACATTTGAAACTGTAACGTTGTAACTGCAAAGTATCGAAAATACCTACTTAAACTTACCGCAATTAAGTATTTAAATTAATTTGTTATGTTTCACTTATTACTCCACAACTCAGCGAATATTAAGTTGATATTTAACAATTTAAAATCCACAAAACTAAAACAAATAATTAACCAAGTATCAAACCCGTTCAATCCATGCTCAGCTTTATAATTTAAGAAGAAGAAACAGGCCATAAGAAATAAATGTAAAGAAGAAACGTTTGGACCCCGAAAGGGTTAAAAAGGGGTGCGAAACACCCCCACCTGTACGTACACGATGGATGTACGTAATAGAATTTTAAAAGGGGTTATGTTTGTTCATTGGAAATAAGTTTTTGGAAGAAATAATTTGTTTTCTTTTCAAGTTTATGTTCTAATTTAGCGATAGATAACTCTGTAAAATGGATCTGGTAGGTATAGCTATGACTAATCTTCTAGATAGTTTTTTTTTTTTGAGAAAAGATGTCTATTTTATCTTGGAAAAAATGTATAAGGACAAAAAATATATATTTTTTTCTTTGAAAACTATTTTCTTTTTTATTAAGTACTTAATAAGTTCTTAATATTAAAACATAACAATAAGTAAAGTCAGTGTCACACATAATATTGCTTTTTTTACATTTTAAGGTTTCGTACCCAAAGGGTAAAAACGGAACCCTATTACTGAGACTTCGCTGTCCGTCCGTCTGTCTGTCTGTCTGTCTGTGTGTCTCCAGGCTGTATCTCATAAACCGTGATAGCTAGACAGTTGAAATTTTCAGAGATGATGTATTTCTGTTGCCGCTATAACAACAAATACTAAAAACAGAATAAAATAAATACTTCAGGGGGCTCCCATAGAACAAACGTGTTTTTTGCTCGTTTTTGCTCGATATTGATAACGGCACCAGGTAGACGCTTGAAATACTCACAGAATATTTAATTATATATTCACTTTAAAATTAAATAATTAAATTAAAATAAAAAAAAATTATTTAAGGGTTCCATACAACAGACATGATTTTTTTGCCGTTTTTATAGATAATGGTACGGAACCCTTCGTGCGCGAGGCCGACTCGCACTTGGCCGGTTTTTTTATTTTCTATCTATCTAAGGCTCGTATTACAGAACGATGCTCGAGCACAGATCTCTGCTTGAGCATAGATTTAAAGCTATTTGATTGGTTGAAACTAGTTCCAATCTATGCTCAAGCAGAGATCGGTGCTCGAGTATCGTTCTGGAATACGGGCCTAAATCTTTAGCAGCATGTATCTGGGCGTAACTCTCGACCCTTTGTTTCACGGACGTCTTAGATTTTCTTACTCTAAATTGTTTTTGAGACATGTATTGATTGCTCTAAAGCGAAAATTTGCTTTGCTTTGTTTTGTTTGGATAAAAGCTGGCATTGTTTACGGGAGGGTTTAATTATTTTTACTTTAAAGGTTTTATACTGTTTTCAAACTGATTTTGTAAGCCATAAGGGTTTTTTTAAATTGCTTTAAGCAAACAGTGATATCAAGTAAAAAAATAACCGGCCAAGTGCGAGTCGTACTCGCGCACCGAGGGTTTCGTATCATTTTTGGACGTATAAAGTGAAAAAAACCGGACCGCATAACTAAGTTTGTTTGTGAAGGAATTTTGATGATTTTGAAAAAACTGTTCTAGTTAGGAACATCGTTTTATTTTTGGTGCAATATTTGGGTCAATTCCTATCAGCTCTATTTCAGATTTTTCGCTCCGCAATCTTCGGAGATAAGGGAGGGGGGAATGGTATTTTTTCAGAAATTTTTCATCATATATCGAAAACTGTGAGACATAAAATAAAATGAAAATATATTTTGAAATGTGCAGATTAAGCCCTTTCATATGATATGACACTTGACCTAGTAACCCCACTTTAATATTTCGGACCCCCACTCCGGCCCCTTTTGCAATGAAAATAAAAAATATTTTTTACTTTTTTCATTTGCAATAAAGTTGAACAAGCATTCTTTAAAACTGCTCCAAATTTCAAGTCGATAGCATTAGTAGTTGCTGAAATAAGCAGGTGTAACAGACAGACAGACAGACAGACAAAGTCGCACCATAAGGGTTCCTTTTTTACCATTTTGGTACGGGACCCTAATTACACGAAATAGGACAAAAGTTTTTGAAAACTAATTTAGAAAAAAAAAACAGTTAATCTTGTCATTATTAGTGACGACAAGAAAGTGGATCATGTATCAATTATGGCTTATAGCACCAATTAAATAGGTATTGGCAATACTTAAAATGTACAAAAATACTCGCTTGTTACCCTATCAGAGGAGTAGAAAAAAATCTCTCTATTTTGTGATAATAACAATACTGACTATGTTCGATCAGTGTTGTGAATATATTATAAATAAATGCAATACAAATTACACACATTTTTACTAGCTGTTCCCCGCGGTTTGACCCGCATTGCTCGGCTCATAAGAGTTGTAGCGTGATGTTAAATAAGCTATACTATTTTTCATGAATCTGGCTATTATATACAAAAAGATTTTTTTCAATCCAACTGGTAGTTTCAGAGATAAACGCGTTCAAACATACTCTTCAGCTGTAGAACATTAGTATAGATAGATTATTCTATGCCTACGCTATGCTATGCTAGGGATGTCAATTGCCCATGATTACTAGTTGAAGTGTTATAATCATTTTTATGATCATATCAGCTGAAAGTCGTCCATTGCTGAATTTCCAAGCATCGGCACAATAACTAGTCTTATACTACTTTCAGTTGACGTTTACAAGCAGATAATTATTACGACGACGGAAATACTAGAGCAAAGTATAAGCTTCTCTATTTTAACAGCTCGACTACTTAATTTGTTACAAGCAAAGGCGCATGAAAAACTGGTATTCATAATAAATTGTACGAAATTCAAGACGATTACAAATGTCTGACGACGTTTTAATTCAAAAGGGGTGTTATTTTTTAACGAGAACGGGTTAAGATGGTGGTTTAAATTACATCTTTAATTTTAGCTTACATTGTAGTATTGCAATATTTCATAATTTGACAGCAATTTAAATGTCTTTAAGTTTCTGGAATCTGAAAGGATTATACAAAGTATTCAGTGAAGGTAAAGCTTGAATTTAGAAGTATATTTGAATAACTTTTCTGAAAATCGTCACTCGGATATGACTTTTTCTATCATTATATTACTCTTGTCTGCTCTAATATTATACGGACATTAATCGCAGCCAAAAATGATCTATAAGTACTTAAATACATTTTTACGATAACTCATGTCGTGAAAGTCGATATTGATATCTTCATTAATTCTCACAAAATTTTAAGATGTGTTTGAATGTTCATTGCTACTATAGTAGCAATGTAAATGTTGACTGTGTAACTTACTGGTTTCTATAGAAACCAGTAAGTTACACAGTCACACATAGACAAATGAAACCATCTGGATAATAGGTAGGACAGATAGGCAGACGAGCATCAGCTTCAGTGTCTTGATACCAATACAGTCCTATTAGGCCATATTGAAACAAGCAGTCATCGAATTCCCATGCCACTTTAGTTAAGACAAAAAAACAAGCGAAAGTCAAAAAAACAGTAGTCTCCAATCGAAATTCAATACCAATTAAAATTCCCCACCCTTGCCTTCAAGATAGTATTTAAATTAAGGAATATTCCCATTGAGTCGTCCCGAGCGACTCATTTAAATTAAGCTTTTTGAAAAAGTCTCATATCTTCTTTACCAGGGGCGCACCGGTACATCAAAGGGGTGGAGAACGGGGTAAGGTATTTTTCTTGGAGGGACGGGGGGTGGCAAAAATGCGTAGCGACTCACACATCAATGCGTAAGTATTTACCGAACGCACACAGATGTAAACGGTTGTATGTAAAACACTTTAAGAAGCGTCGAAGAAATGCGAGAAGCTTAGCGGGTACAGGGTGTGGTAGTTTAGCTGACTTTGGACGGGTATAATCTTCAGAAAAAAATGCCTATTTATTTTTTGCGGAGCAACCCCAATTTTTTTTACATTAGGAAAGGTTTGCTTTGTTTAAATAACAATGGGATAGGTCAGACACATTATTGGCACTAGATTTTCTAAATTAGAAACATGATCCACGTAAATATCATCATTACGTTATTAGTTCGTCTGTCGCACTTGGCAGACACAATTGATTTCGATCTGAATGAGGCAGATTTTTCAAATGCGACAGGTTATTAGACCATCCAAAATCATACATAGTTTGAATGTTAACGACTTTGCTTGTACCTAAAAGGTCTTCAAAGGATCTAGGTTCCTTTGTAAGCGTTGTCATCGTCATCAGCCTGTCAAATCTGTATCGAACTGCCAATTTGTTTGCGAACGTTCGAGGGAAAATGTCACGGTGAGATTCTCCCTCGAACGTTCGCAAACAAATTGGCAGTTCTCGCAGTGATATCACGCGGCGTCTCGGCAGCCCCGGATCTAGGGGGAGCTAGCCAGGGCCCATGCCCCGGGCGGCAAATTCAGAGGGCGGCAAATTCAAGCTTGGTAGACGAATACACTGAATGGTGTATTCGTCTACCAAGCGTAGTAATCGCAAAGAGCTGCGCTAGACCAGTCGTTGTGGCGTTTTTTGTGGGAGGCCTATGTCCATCAGCATCAGTGGGCGTGTTCTAGCTGAAATG
Organism: Thalpophila matura; assembly: GCA_948465475.1. Classification (NCBI taxonomy): domain Eukaryota; kingdom Metazoa; phylum Arthropoda; class Insecta; order Lepidoptera; family Noctuidae; genus Thalpophila; species Thalpophila matura. Next base: position 4,372,767 of record OX419193.1, on the reverse strand, counting down.
ATGATGATGTTATGAAAAATATTGTTGGGTGGGGGCGGCATTTTTCAGTTTTTGCCCCGCCTCAAAATAATTCAAGATCCGCGGCTGCGTCTCGATACAGAATACTCGCTAAAGGCCTTCTTTCTTTTCTGCTGATCTCCATGGTTTTGTGCTTTACCAAGTGTTTCTGGCTACTTTGACAGTGTCATCAGGCAGGCGACCCGGGTCCCTTCGACCTGACCCCCTTCGTAATGATTGTTGAACAATAATAATATCATCAAACTTCTATCGTCATTGTTATGTATCGAAGGGAACATAAGTTCATAGGAGGTGAAACGATAAGTGTCGAGGATCATGGTGAAAGTATAACCTTTGGGCGAATTGATGGGAAGTGCAAAATAAGTGTGAAATAATAGTCAACGTGATGCACAAATATACATACACAATTTTATATCAAAAGTGGTTTTAAAATTGATTTTTCGGTAAGTAAGATCTTTTTTAACACAAAATAACTCAAGTTAAAAAGACCAGAATAATTCTTAATGATAAGACATTTAATTCTAGGTACTCATTTTTTCCCGTCATTTTTCTAAATCAATTACATAACGTTGTTTCATTCACCGTTACCAAAGACTTGAACTTCACATTTTCTTACATACTTTTAGGATTTTTTCAAGAAAAAATAACTTTTTTTGACGATATATTTTCTTCACAAAACATCACCCTGTCCAGCGGGGGTAAAAGCGAAAGGGTTGTGGGGGCGATCGCCCCCCTTAGACGGGGGTGTCCGCCGCCTTCTTACAACCTTTTTACACAGGGGGGTGTAGAGTAATAGCCTACAGAGACTTTGTATGCGTAGATTGAGAATTTCCTCTTGTAGATTTTTAATGAATATTTCGGTGGTATATCATTATCATTTAAATGAAAAATGTTGTTTTTCTTAAAAAAAATATATAAAACCGTTAAGGGTTTAAGTTTTTCTTTTCTCTTGCCTCATAATAAATGGGTAGCTAACACAGATTATTCAGATTGGTGCCAAATTTGCAAAATATAGAAGATTGTACAATTCTGCGTTCTGCGTTCTCACAACTGCGTTCAACATTTTGGTTGGCTCACAGCTACTGAACGCAGAACGCACCAGAACGCTGCCTGTGTGTAAGCTAAGCGGAGATTGACGTTCTGTATTTACTTTCTTTTGTTTCATTGTTAGTTCATTGAAATATTTGTCAACTGTTGCTTGAAACGCAACAATTGACAATACAATAATTGAACAGCACCAGTCTAAGCAATATTTTTGGCTAACAATCGGTCCGTACTACGAATCTATCTGTATCCTAGCCTATAGCCTGTACAACACTTTTCAGTATAATTTTATCATAAGATTCCCACCACAGCCTCTGTCCCAAAAACTGGCTGTCGCCAAGAATGTTGTATTAGCGGAGCGTCGCAGGGGGGTGAGGTCGTGGGAGGGGCACGGGAGGGGGTGTAATTGCAAAATAAAATTAGCCGGAACGGGTACGTGCTCAATTTTCGCCTCCCGGCACTGATTTGTTTTCGCTCTCGCCTATGTACGGGTGCCTCGGATTCTTAACTGCTCTGTGCCCGCGTTTCTTAGCCTATATATTATTGATCCGACGTTACTCTCTGCCATATTGTTTCTTATGCTCGCTACGCTACAAACTCTTCTCACTATTTATGCCTTTTCTATACCTACCTTCGTGCAACGGAATGGCAACCAGAACCAATTACTATGACGCAAGCCACAACTCAAGTAACATTTTGATAACGTCAGTATTAGCATTTAATTTTATTTTCGAGAGCAAACTCTAATTAGTTGACAGAAACGAGCACTGAAAATCCTTCTGGCGATAAAAAAAATCCCTCCGGTCGTGATTTCATCCGCGGGAATGTTTAAAAAGGCGTCTAAAACTTTCGGGGCCGGACTGCGGAGTCAATGGCTTTTTTATTTTCGCGTTTTCTTTCTTTTCCGGTTGAACTTTTCCAAAGTTTTATTTTGAGGAAGTTCCACGAGTGTCAGTTTGGCGTTCGCCTCGCAATTTTCCGCGGTTTGCGCCGATAATTGCGGACGCAGGTGGGAATATTATTTTCTTTTTTTTACTCCCGTCTGTCTGTTTAATTTTCAGCGCCAGCGGCGTTTATTACTATTTCCTCGGGTCGGTGAAGTGATCTGTGCATGAGCGGCTGGTCAGCGGGGTCGGGCGTGACATGTGACGTCACACGCACGCCGGCCGTGCGCACATAAAGTCGTCAACACTCGAACGCGACCGGCTATTTCCCTTTTAACGTGAGCCTATCTCCACCCATTTACTGACACATGGCACATGTGACACGCCCACCGCAGCGCACGCCCACCGAGCATGTGGCATACATATGTGCCCCAGATACGTGACGCCGTATGTGCGACACATGGGCGTGTGTGGTGCAGTGCGCAGCCGCTGGGCGTGGCCTCCCCCCCGTTAACGTTAACGTGACGTCGTTTCACGGGTTCACGTTACTGCTGTGTGCGCCAACGTGACAGCTATTTATTTCAATGCCTCCGTCGCGGGCGTCTCGGCTCTAACGATAAATGAGTTATAATTTATTTTTACTCGAAAAAGGAAGGGTAAGGGAGCCTGGGCTTGTAATTAATGGTGAAATTGGCTATTCCGAGTATTCGGGATCCGGTAATGAGGTGAGATTGAGATTAAAACTCGGCTAAATGAGCTCCGTAAAGGATTAAGGACGGAAAAATTGTGAGTTATAAAGCCACATCCGACGGCCGACGATGAAACTTTGATAGTTACTCTTTTTCTTCTTAAATTATTAATGAACTGGAATTTTCGTCTGGTTTTAGTATATTAGTAAGTATTTCAGTTTACAGTTTATACGAGACTAAATGAGATGGCTACTTAAAATGTATTTTCAGTAAAGCTTTTGGAAAGCTTGTATTATTGCGGTTGTCTATAATACAAAGTTAGTAAGCAGTAATGACACAGGTTTAATTGTGATGCCTGTCATTGTAATAATGCATCAACTGTCAGGTCTATTTGCAACATTATTTGGTCATGAACAAGCGTTTTCTTGTGATATGTACTCGTTTTTTGATACATCAGCTACAGCAACTATGGTCCATCTCTAATAATCTCAATCTCTACTCTATAGGTAGTCCACTATACACAGATCAAGAGGATTTGTAATTACTTATCTAACTTTGACGCTTTGGTAATACTAGTGTAGGTAACCAACCCCCTGGTTGGTTGCCTACTGGTGGTTGGTTGGTTGTTATCTACATGTCAGCCAAAAGACATCAATTTCAGGACTTATGCTTCCTCGGTACCAACCCAGTGTATATTTGAAGGCTATTTTAGCATCTATCTATGGTCCATTGTTGGTAAAAATTCTCAAGGTTACTGAAATAAAGAAAAAAAACTAGCAACAAATGCAAATTACGGTCTACGTGTAAGCAGGCATGTCAGTGTATAAGATTCTTCCAAAAAATCTAAGTCACCAAAATGAAACTCCCAAAAAAATCATACAAAGACTCCCAGAATCCAAGATTACTGTCGATTCAGCGAGGCTTACAAACATGAGTTATGTAAATCACTGTTACTGGCGAACTTCTACTGAAATATGCAAATCAACTCGCTGCCTGACGGTACAGATCCTGAATTATTTTGAGTCATGAACCATTGAGTGTTTTGGCGTTAACTGGATCTGACCTTGATTTAAGGCTTTGTGTTAATCAGTGTGCTGTTGGCATTTTCTGTACAAAATATGTCGTTGTTAAGGCGGGTGCGCTCATGTACCTAACTAGAGAAATGCAATTTTTCTTTCGTTTTTGCAAACTGTAGCTCAGTTTTTCGCGACGGTAATGATGGCATTATGTTTACTGAATAATAATATTCAAAATCACTGATTGATTGGTGACTTGAGACCAAATTAAAACTTGTAGAGGTTTTAATGTCTCTACGTAATTCGGTAACTGTGTTACTGTGCAAATTTGAATTTTGCACAGTAACAAAGTTATCAAAATATAACCTGACGCTCAGCTGAAAATTACAAAAAACTTAATATAATTTGAATTTCGCAGGCTATGTTACAATTAATTGGAAAATTCGGATGATTTATTATTGTATAGAATTTGCTTAGACAATCCGGAGTTCATGAAAGATATGCTCAGGAACATTCAAGACCTTGACCTATACAAAAATGGCTCGATCGTGAGGCTAAAGTAGGTACCTACATAAAACATACGCCCAATTAAGTAGGTTTGCGTTGCATCGTAAATTTTACCGTAGTTGGGTAAGAAGGGTGCAGCATCAACCTTTTTATTTTTTTTATTTTTGTATTATAGTTACAGGTTAAATAATATTTCCAATAGACCCTTGTAATAGGTCACAAGGGCCAATCTGTCAGATAGTGGTAATGTAGAAAGTAATAACGAAATTAAATTATAGGTACTATCGAGTTTTTAGCTTTTACAATTTTTATAGAACTAAAGAAAAAGCAAACGCTATTGGTTAAATGTTGTATTGTTAACAGTTAAATTTTGTAGTAGCAACACGCAAGCCAGTAGTATTATTAATTGTTTTACTACACATACATTTTAATCTTATTCAAATTAGATTCATATATCACAAACAAAACGCCGTTTTTTAATTACAATTTTAACTTCATACTTAGGAAACTCTAAATCACCGTAAATTCAACCGTATTTCAATACAGAAAAGGTCTAGATATACATTTTGTTACAGGTCATTAGAATGTTGTCCACGCATGCTGACAAATGGTCTCACAGCGGGCGTAGGGTGACCATTAAGCACCGTCAGGGAAGTACGTGGGCAGTGTCCCAAGAATTCAGGTAGTGTGCTTGACGGATGGACTGTCCACGGCCACCGCATTGTGTGGTCACTGTTGATTTAATACAGTGTGTTTGGACTTATCTAAGGCTTCAAAGATTTTACATTTTTTTACAGAAAAGGAGGTCTTAGAATAACAAAATGTTTGTATGTGAGACTTTTAGAGCGTTTCATATAAGAAGCAGGGATGACAAATGTCCGGGATGCGAATGTGCGAATGCGAATGCGAATTTTTGGAAATAACATTAAAAAAAACGGTAAAGTTTTTTTTTTAAGTATTTTTTCTCACAAACATTGCATTACGCGTAGTCTCGATCGATATTGATCGTAAAAAATCGCCATATTTCACTTTTCTGCTAGCAAGCTGCAAGCTGTCAAGCTCAACACAATTCTAAACTAACAAACTACCTACTTTTTTATTTACTTAAACTGACTGACAACACTAACAAGGCAAACTAACTTGCTTATTTAGTTTGCCTTGTTAGCAGCGAGAAAGAAACGTTTTCTATTGGTCGAATGAGACACGTGATGCCTGTCTGCGCCTTCTGCGCGTGCATGGATCGACCAACCGTGCGGCCGCAGGGCGAGACACAACTCGATTTGTACACATTCGCATTCGCAAAACATTCGCATCGCTTGATGCGAATGCGAATGTCGATGCGAATGTTTAAAATGATGCGAATCATTCGCATAAGCGAATGCGAATGCGAATATTCGTAACATCCCTGATAAGAAGTTCCTTCGACGCTATGTTGGCTCCCCTGTCTGTCACTCCTGCCTGTCCATTCTGTACTGTACCAACACGCCGCGTGATATCACCGCGAGAACTGCCAATTTGTTTGCGAACGTTCGAGGGAGAATCTCACCGTGACATTCTCCCTCGAACGTTTGCATACAAATTGTGAATGAGAATGTTCGTTTTTGAATGAGTTTCTTGTACACTTTGCTATGAGTCCTCATAGTAATGTTCGTGAATCCGGCACCCTAATTGCGTAACTCAATTGCTATCACCATGGCATTGTTTTTGACATTCATTACGCCGTATGTTTGTTAATCCGTGCTCCCGTAACTAGCTCAATGCCGTAATGGATGTTGTTGAACTGTCAATATGAAAGCCATGGCGAAAGAAATTGAGTTACACAATATTAGGCCGCGGGGATTAATATCAGTCTTCAATCAACCAATCAATATATTTAAGTGATTGCTAATGAATTCGTAAAGTAAGACTGACACATTTTCATTACATAATTTAAAATTATTTTGATTCCTTCATTTCAAATATGTCATAACATTTTTTTGTGAGAACTACTTAATGCATTCTGATTACCATTTCATGTAAATCCTTGGCGTTATTTAAAAATATTCCTAGTATCTCACATTTATAAAGTATACTCAAGGTATAAGTAATAGGACACCATGTGTAAGTAATGCATATGGATCACAGTATAAGTGATTAAATAGTTTTGAATATACAGAGGCAATCGCATGCGCACGCACGCGCCTTTAGCGTGATACTATTTCGTCATGTTTTGATTGGGAAATATTTTTTTTACGTTAATTAAAAAAGGTTCGTGAAAATTATCTATTATCTATCTGCCAGTCTTGTATATCTTGATATATCAGTGTGTATCTTGATATATCAGTTAAAACCGTATTTTGAAATATAACTTGTAACTGTGTTTACAATTTCATTTTACTTTCATGAATAAACGTCAACTTTGTCTCTGTACATGTAATGATCACTACGGTCAATTTTTCGTTATGGTTACAAATAATATGCAGGATCAATGATGTCCACAGATAGATGTTATTCATGTACCACATCCTTAAAAAGAGTTGTGGAGTAAGTTATTAGAGCATTATCTTGTATTTAATTTTTTTGTTTCCAAACAACTTAAGCACCAAACAGGAACGAACCCAGCACTACACTACAGCAATTTATCAGAGGCGTCACGGCACATTAGGCGTGTCCAAACGAATCATGTAAGATAGCGCGATACGACACTAGATTCCAGATCATGTGATAAGACATGCACGGTATTTGTTGTACAATTTATTGGATACCACCACTGTTTACTGTGACTATAAAATAATACACCTAAGTCCTAAATCAAATAATACACGAACAGGGCCCCAATTCTGCTATTGCAATTGTGTATAATGGTGTCATATGACACCATTACGGTCAAAACCTAAGCGCTCATTGGCTTAGAGTAAGACTATCTGTTTCGTCATTGGTCAAAACGATGTCATTGAGAGACCATTCTAATACGATTATGACAATTGAAATAGCAGACTTGGGCCCCAGATCAATATCAGAATTGTTTATATGAAATATTTTAAGTCGAGCAAAAGTATCCTTGGAGGTTCTTCCATTGATCCTTTCAACATTAGACATCAAAACAAAAGAAAGTCGGCAGTTGCTAAAAACCAGCGCTGTGGTTTTGCTCCTTGCATGGGTACAACACGTAGCGACAGCGACATCTATCGGCAACATCAAGTACTTTTCTACATCGCGCAAGAAGAGTTTTCACAGCCATAAAGGCATACAGAAATCCGACATCCACTGTCGGGGCAGTGGCCCGCCATACAATACCACCCGGTCTGGTAAGAAGATCCTCCTTTCTCAATGGAGGGACATTCCACCTCAATCCTACATTCCCATAAGCATCATACTGAGCGATGACCGTTTTGCGATGATGTGACACATTAATTTCCCCCACTACGCTGCTTTTGCTCAAGATGTTTACCGGTCTCTGTGCCTAGTTACTTTGTTTAAAATTAAAATCTAATTGTGACTCATACGTATTAGCTTTTATGGGCGGGAATTGCGTGAATTAATAAAATTAGGTCCTGTCAGCCTCTAATAACCACCTGCTTAAAGCCTGTAGCCAACCGGTTCCTTCTCAACCGGTAAACCACAAAGGGTAAAGCTTAAAAGTAGCGGTTTTTCCAGTTTATTTCTAACAAAGACATAGTATGGGTGTAGACCATTCATCATAGGAGATCGGAATCAGCTCTTATCTGGATGATCAGCGCGCTCGTGATTAGTATTGTGAACATTATTCTAATAAACGATTTATAGGGATGTTACGTAAGCTGAAATTATGGAGTTAGAAAATAATCTGGAATTTAGTGGCAACTTGCAAATAGTGGGATTTTGGAAAAATATGTGGTGGTTATAATATTTTTATCATGATGAACGGGGCATGACAGAAGATTTTTTTATAATTAATATGCTCGCGTTTGACCACTATTTCACTTGATGGTAAGTGATGATGCAGTCAATGGTAGTGCAAGCTTGCCTAGAAGTAACCTCTTCACTAGACTTGAAGACTCCTCGGTTTTAGCTATCGGGAAACAGAGACTCCTTACGTAAAAAATAGCGTGTTCCTAAATCGTTTTGTGCATAATGGGTGGAATGTCCACCACCAGATCAATGAAAAAGTAATTGCACAATATCAGAAATATTGAATTTTCAAGAAGTCAGTCAGCCAGAACGATGGAGCTAGTTATCCGTTTGAAAGTGTGTATGTGTAGTATGAAGAAGAACGGGCAAGAAACTTCATGATAACTGTTTATAGAAAGCTCTAGAGTATTGGTCTCGGAAAATAAGGCTTTGGTCATAATAACTAGGTACATTGAAGTACACTCGACGCCATTGACGGTCGACCACTTTTCATCCTTATGTTTTTAGTAATAAGGGTGAAAAGTGGTCGACCGTCAATGGCGTCGAGTGTACATGAAGGTATGCTGACAAATAATTATGCCTCTAAGTTTACTACTTATTTGTGTCACAAACCAGCATTGTCTGATTTGAAAATTATTCAATTTTCAAATCAGACAATGCTGGTTTGTGACACCAATAAGTAGGTATCTCTCTCACTAGAATTTTCGCTACTTTACGATCTGACTAAAAATATAAATAACAATAGCCAACATACAAATATGTATTAACGACGACGTTTATCCGAGCAGCTGCAACACAGCAAGTGAATGGCGTAGGGACCTTTTAACCGACTGCACCGAACAAGGTGGTGTGCGATGCTATCGGTTATCGAACGCTATGGGATCACATGGCCCTCAGGCAGATATTGTTCGCATGCTCGTATTTATAGTCGGGTATATTGAGATAACACTTTTGATCTCGATAACTAATATTGAAAGGGTAGGTAGGTGTCGAAGTTACTAAATATCCACACTTTACCTAAGATGATAATTTTGCTTAGGTGTAAGATTTGTTAAGCCAGAGATAACACTGTTGTATGATCTATTAACTAACATTTGATTGAAAAAAAATCATAAAAAGTAGTAGACTAATACTATATTCAACTGGTTTGGAGACAAAACGTTAACAATTGAAATCTAATCCTTCAAATAATTCAAAATCACGCGATGCACGGTAATTTGTTTATTTTTTGGTTAATCTTAACTTGTCAGTAGGTATAATGACAATCTAAGCAGCCATTATTATATTGATAAGATTAAAATGAACCACGAGTCAACAATTTACAGTGCCAGGTGTCATTTTGGATTCGATCGAAAGCTGAATACAATTATGTGTAAGTTATGGTATTTTACTTAATGTTTTTTTGTAGGTATGATTTATTTTTTGTAGTGTTGGTGTTTTCATTTCTAGGCATTTTATACGTCGCTTGCTCCATAGTTCTTTAGTATTATGTATCATTTATGTATGAGTATTCGTATTCGCTTAAAATTATTATTCGACATCATTTTGGAATAAATTACCCATTAATACCAGCCGTCACTATGAATACGCCGTAAGTACAAAACGGTAACACAACTTGTAATCCAGTGTGTATTATAAGGCAGTGAGGAGAGTGAGAATTACTGCCTCCAGGACATCGACCATATTACGCAACTGAACAGATGTTCGAAGATGGCAGATGTGGCGAATGTACCCGAAGTTACGCGATTTATGCCGAGGTTTGGATTTGGATGGGAGGTGGTTCGGATAGTGAGAACTTCCTGCAATTGTTTTACCTTTAAGACAATATCACAATTGAAAAGCCCGATGTGGGGTTTTTTTATGGAGTTAAGCTTAGTGTAGTAATGTCTTAGTCTTAGGTTTTCGCGATTACTACACATTATAATAAAACAAGTTTAAACGAAATAAATCATTTTATAATTAAATAATTTTTGTTTAAATTAGCTGTCATGACGCGTGCCAGCTCAGTCGTCCTACGACCACGAACGCTGCAAAGTGTTCCTATACATAAGTCAAAGTCAAAACATTTATTTCAATTAGATCATTTATATATTCATAGAGTGTCATAATGTGGAACTGTGGTCACCTTTCAACTTGACCAACATGACATAATAATTATCATCATGTCTGTATTCTAGCTAAAATTTGGAAAGGAAAACACTCTCTCTGTCAAAACTTAAGTTTTGGGGGGGGGGGGGCAATTTCGGCCTTCCCTTCCCTGCATCTGCTACTGCTTGTGACCATCGTCCAACGAAGCAATCAAAATTACTTTTTCCGAAGTAATAAATACTTGCAAGCCTCCGGGACTATCTCTGTAATGTCACATCCATTCTCTTCGCACAACAGAGGCAGTCTATATGAAATGGTAGTTACACTATATTGTTGAACAGGTGTTCATACTTCCTTACTGCCGTCATTATGTTACGCTCACCTCACGTATGTGAGAACGTTTATTGAAACGATTATATTGTTCAAAACCTTGGATATATACCCCCTTACTTATAAACGCCTCTTAATTTTAACCACTGATTAAATATGACAATGAATAAAGATGACAATTGACCTAAGAGCTGTTTAATTTAATCATCGTTTATATGATGTAAGGAGGTTATAATTAAGGTGGCACTCCACTTGGAGATTTATAATTAAGGTGCTGGCAGGCCTTCGCACTCCACACTTTAGGTACCTATAGCTACCGGCGTGAGTCATAAGCACAGATCGCGCATGCATATTTTCGGCCCAATAAACAGTTGGCAAAACGTAATAGAGATTAGTCCAATAGACGCCGAGCATCGACTGACGAACCAGTCGCATGCAGCCTTAGCATCCCCCACCTTCTTCATTCCGCCAAAAAGACCGAAAAACCAACTAATACGCAGATGCACAATCTTGGCGAGTTGATAATTTGTAAAAAATGACAGTATTTCCTACACATATTTATTCCGAGGATGGTTCGAATCTAAGACCAGTAGCGCTGAAGCTAAAATCTGAGCCAATGCGCCATTCGAACCGTCGTTCAATGACACCATAAACAGTAACCATACACCACAATAAATAAAAGAACGTTTAATTGCATCCATTAACACTACACCTTACGTGGCTAAGTAAAAACTCTTTCGTAAACGTCAAACTTATCAGTAAATGCCACGCCAATCTAATCACGAGACACGATTTAAAAATGAATCCAAAGAGATTCAAAGTAAAGAAGATTTATTTCATGTCCCATCGTGCATATGAATTATCTATGGAGCGTGACTGATCGTACACTATTCCATTTTTAAAACATACGGAAGCTTAAAACCTGGCGTGGAGGCATCAATCCCGCGCAATTTATTACTCCACCAAGCGTAGGAGGCAACTAAATATTAAGTGTAACCAACTACCGCTTGGATTTTAAAACTTCCAAGCTATAATAGTCGAGATTAAGAGCATTGTTGCCTCGGGAGGCGCATAGAATAAACGCTTATTAGAATTTATACTCAGCTAGTTTACCTCGAGCACGCGTTTGATATAGCGCTCGTTTTTTAGAACACCCCAAGACTATCATCGGTTTTATTAGCCTAGGAAATATGGGAGCGCTTTCTACGTCATGAGACTGGGCTTGTTAGCCATTCGCTCCGGGCTCCCGAACGGAAAATAGGATAATTCGCTAATGTAATTCATGCTGTCGACGAGATATCAGCCGCTGGTGACTTCGTATCTATGCTTACGCGGTCTTGTTAATGGTCAGTGTTCTAAATAATAGTCAAGGTTGTTCGGTAGCGAACGGTGTAATAGGTGGGTATCTTAGGGCGGAGTTGGATAGCCGCTCGGTAGTTGCGAAATCTTTATAGGAATTCGCGCAAGTGGGGGACACGTTTGAACGCACCTTTGCGTTTTAAACACAGCAATTGGTCCGGTATTTGACAGGTTGATATATGTGTAACGGTTTCGGATATAACTGATTCAATACAATTGTATCATTAAACTGTTAATTTAATATCGATATCGTATTTCACGTAATTACTTTGGTTTTATGTTTTGTATTGATTCTGAATAAATATGTGCATGTAGTTGTTCTATTGCTGCAAGCATTCGGTTGGACACCGGTAGAATATTATGTATTTTTTTTTTTTTTTTTTTTAATTTTAATACTGCTACCCCCAACGTAATCGGAGTCTATATTTACAGTTACTCTTTCATACAAGTTCTCGCTTTCATGCCTCTCGTACTTTCATGCTTCATACTGTATCTTTCTCTTATCCATCTTCACTCAACCTTAGTGGGTGGGATTCCCAGCTACTATCTTGTTCCTGGCTAACTAACTACTTGAGTTTTCGTTTCACTTGGGTTCTCAGAAAAGTACGCAACACAGCTTTTATTTGACGTCTTCAGTTTTACAGTGGTTTACGCTTAATCTATTGTTACAATTTCTTATTCTAGTTTGATCTTATATTCTAGCTTACATACACTGATGCTTACAATTATTTGTCCTAATTTAATTTTGTATACTATATCTTGTTCAGAGCAGCATTTGCTCTTTCTTATTCTTTATTGCTTATTTACATGTTACATATTATTTGCTTCCTACTAAGATAGGGGGCAATTAATAATTTTTATCTTTCCTCGTGTTACATTTTCTTTACTTACGTTGTTATTCTTACTTTTCTATGCTAGTCTATAATATACCTACAATATTATGCTAGCATATTTGCTTATGCGGTTTCATTTTTATTCTTCATTACTTTTACTAATTGTTTGCAACCTAGATATTTTTGAGCAAAATTACTCCGAATTTTGTGTTTTAGGAAGTCTAGTGCAGTTTTAAAGGTGTATTTATTTTTGGCATCAAAACTGTTGTGTTCGTCCTTCGGCCAGCGGGAATTTATACGTGGGGCCACCTGTCTGCTATCCCACTCGTCATGCGTCGCCTTATGTATGCCTCGCTTGACATTTGGGATTTGACACCGGTCGTGATCAGGTTTTCCCTTGTAACTTTCAACGACTACTTCTACTAATTTGTCATGTCTCTCTTTCTCAAGCAAATCCATGTGAGCCTTAGCCCAAAACAAGTTTACCACCTTGTTCAGGCGGGATACAGATGTTATACGATCCCTAGCTACTACCTCAAGGAGGTGGAGGAAGACGGGGTTTACTATCGCTAGTAGAGCCACCCTAGAGTCGCTGGAAATCACAAGGAAGGATGCCATAGATTCCATTTCTTCCCCGGTAGCCTGCTGGATTTTTGTTTGAATTAATGTGTTGTTTGTTCCAATTGAGGTGCCCTCAGCAATATGCCACTGTTGACCTGGCTATTTCCTCCCATTTCTTCCTAATGGGGCAATCGTGGCTGAAGGCATTGTGCTGCGTGCCGTGTTCAACTTTTGCCTTTGTGCAATTATGGCAGACAGGTGGTGAGCCCGAGAGCCAGTCAGAACACTCCGCCCTCATATGAGGGCCCCCACAGTGGCCACACAAGTCCGCAGGCTCCTGGCAGAAACGTTTGCCATGTCCAAAGCCCAGGCAGCGTGTGCACTGGACCAGGGGGGTCTGGTCCTCGACCCTTACCCTTTGAAGGTCAATGTGCAGGGTCCCTATCTCCAGTACACGTCGCCAGATGGTTGGCGAGACGCTGATTACTACGTGGCCAGTGTGGGGGTTTCGTGTCCTGCGCCTATACTTGATCTCGACTCTATTTTCCTCACTGTTGAGGCCGTCAAAAATACTCCGGTTCTGGTTCCTGAATGCTTTGAGAACGTCTTCGTCGGTGTTGATCACCAAGACGTTTTTCAGGATCAGCAGCGGGTCTTTATTCTTGACTTCCTCAACGGTGAGGTTAAGTCCTTCCCTCTGTAGCCGTTCCTTGAATTTACCCCTTTCCTCTAGAGTCTCCAAGCCTATAATCACCTTCCTGTCTTTAGCTTTCCGTACCCTTTCGACCTTAATCCATCCATCTTTTGCGTTCACCGCCTCCCGGACTCTATTGAGGACTTCCTCACCCGATTCCGTATCGTCATTCGAGGTGACCACAACCGAGTGCAGTGTACTGCACTTGGGCAGTGTTCCTGCACCCTGAGTTGCGGCCACGCTCGCGTAAGTACTTCCCTTTCCCAGTAACTGCCTCTGATTGTCCATGGCCTCCTTGAGCTCTTCCATCTTTTTCCCGTTCTCGACCAAGAGCTTTGAGTGCTCTTCAAGTTTGAGCACTATACTGCTCGCGTTGATTTGTTCGAGAACGGGTGTTGTGACAACGGCTGGTTTTGGTTCTGTCACTGTTCCTCCGGCTACTTCAGGCTGCACTTGCTCTTTGGCTCCTCTTGAGCTGCTTGTCTTCGCTTCTTTCTCGGCTTCCTTAACAAGCTGGAAAAGTCGATCCAATGCCTCTATGATGCCGATTTTTATTTCCGTCTTGAGGTTTCTTGAACTACTCAAATGCAGTTTGGCTCTGTTTAGGCAGGCCCTTGCTTCGGCAGACCTATCAGCATACTGCTTCTTTGGTGAAACTATGACTTCTACCGAAGCTCTGCGTATAGGAAGGGTTTTACTCTCCTGTGACTGTACTGGTTTATTTAACGCTTTCGCAGGGCCAGCCTGCGTCGTCTTTGTTTTCTGGCTCGGAGGAGAAGAGTCCGACGTGACCTCTCTAGCAGCTTCCCACTCACCAATGCTGCGTCTAACGTTCTGCGTTGTTTTGGCATTTTGAGGTGTTGTTTCACCCTCCGTCTTTTTTATTGGAGTCCTGATGCCAAACATTTTGGAGGTATGCGTCACTTACTAAAATAAATGTGGGATAAAAGTGTATATTATACGAGTTGTATAAAATCAAATAAAAAATTTTATCTCTGTAAATGGGAGATACGTGCGTTATTCTCGTAAATAGGTGATTGATATACAGCTTTAATTGAGTCAACTATAACAGGGATAATCCCACGCAGATATAGTAGAAGTTAAAATAAAACCGCACAAGTCAACTTAAAATTATACAATAGACCTATAATAAACAATAAGACAACACAAGGGCAAACAAAAACGCAAAAAACTTTTGCGCTTGTCAACTAGTCGCAAGGAAAACGCTAGTTAACCGTCGCTAAGTTGAGCCTTCTAGCTTTTAGGGGCTTTTTTATTGAACTATAACCCAGTTATAGTCGTCAGAATAAATTTTTTGACTTTTTGTCAAAATGACTCTACATAGAGTCGTTTTGACGTCTTCACCGTATAGAGCTCGCCAAGCCCGTTTCAACAACCCCAAACACGGGGCACCTAGCCCCAAGGGTTACGGAGCAATCAAAGTTCAAAATTGTGGTTTTTTTCCAAGATGGCGGCTGGAATATGGTTACAACTCGATAGCTCCGCGACCACCCAGCCGAATTGTCCCGTGCTTGGGTTTATTTTGCCGTGCTCAACGAGATCTACAAGGTGGTGTGGTTTTCAGGCTGAAAAATTTTTGGGTCCTGAAAACTCCTGAAAATACCCCCACTCGAAAGAAGCAAGCAAGCCAGTCCCCACAGTGCAACTCCCGGCGCTCTGCGACTCTCCGTTGCGGAGATATAGCTGTTTGAAATCTTGCCAAGATGGCGGCTCAGCTGTCAAATGCTATGTTTGGCAGGTGGTTTCTCCGCTTTGGAATGTCACAGAATAGCCGTGTTTGGGCTTTTCTGGCTTGCCTCGACCAGCCCAGTTATGCTGGATGGTTTCCCGGTTCCTGAAATTTTTCAGCCTGAAATCTCCTGAAAACTATTTCCCCAGACAGGGTTTGTCCCCCTTGACACTAATCCGAAAACGGCTACCTCCTACGACAAACGGTTCCAGAGCTATGCAGCGTCAAAGATTTCCAAAATGGCCGCCTAGCTGTCAAACGTCGACTAAAAATGCCTGTAACTCCGGAACCCCTCGTCGCAGAAAGTCGGGGTTTTGGATGTGCCGCTCAGCGTCACTTCGGGTATGCCCTGAAAGTGGTTTCAGTGACAAAAAACCGCAAGGCCTGAAACGGCCTGAAACCCCCCCCCACTTAAAGTTGGCAGTCTGCCGCTGGCCCGAGTGAAAATCCAAGAATTTTCGGAGCAGTGGTTTCTGAGATATCGCGATTTGAAAATTAAAACCTAAAAACCAAGATGGCGGAAAATTGCTATATTTGCCAATTTTGAAGACATACAGCCCGTGTTTGGGCTTAAATAGGTCCCAATACGTATGTTAGTACCTATCCCAGTGTCAAAATTGATTATTTTCTATTAATTTTTGAATTAAAGGCGAAAAACATAAAAAATTCGATATCTCCGGCACCACTGGTCGGAAAATTTTGGAAAAAATACCAATAAATAGACAAAACAGAGTTCTACAAGTAACAGTTAACAAAGTTCACAAAACCAAAAGCCAAGTCGAAAAAATTTTTGAAAAACTGGTTTTTCATGAAATTTCTTTATATTTTGAAAACTATATGTACTAAAAATCTAAAACTTAGAGTCTCTATTAAACTGATGAGCGCGCCAAGGATAGCACTTGCAGATTTTCAAAATTTTGATTAGGGCCGGAATTATAAGGGCCTGAATTTTTCAACTTTAATGTCTTCTGAAAAATCAGGTGTGGCAGGTATATTAAAAATTTTTACGAATACCGTCTGAGTCTTGAAGCGAGATCACGGCTACAAATTTTCGTGCTTCTAGCTCTGCGATTTCGACCTTTTCAGCACCACGTGGTTTCCGTTTTTTCCGTTTATCTCCTGATTTCCTGAATTTTTCAGGCCTCAGGGACGTCGAGGTGGTGTGCGGGGACGACCCCCTCCCTTTTCTTCAATAAAAAAGTGGGGGTAGCGATCTCGTTTTTGCAGCGTTTGCGATTGAAGTTTTTATTTCGCAACTTAACCTCAAAATGTTAAGGTTTTTCCGGTTTTCACAATTTTCCACTGCAATCCGGGTTTGTACACTAACATGGGCGTTTGTATTTCACTGAGCCCCACACATAGACACTTGTTTCACGAAAATCCGTTAACTTTTTACCACTTTTTTGGATTTTTAAAGGCGGAGCAACGTGGAAACTGATCCGACCACCGCGAGAGCTGGGGGGGAACTGGAATATTATGTATTAGATTGATTTTGCTTTACAAAGGAGAAGTTATTGTAGCAGTTAACAGTATCGGACATTGCTATGAACTTTCAATTACATATCTGGTAGTATTAAAGCCTTCTGGGATTGAGTTCGCCTGGGGAAGTACCTGCTACCTCCATTTCTATGTTAGATATAATTATGTATCTATTTATTCTACCAAGCAGCATGTCTTGTATTTTGGTTTGCTTTAAAAGCAGCGGTGGCACAATGATAATAGCACCGACTTACGACTCGTAAGGTAGCGGGGTCGATACTAGGAAGCCACTGACTTTTCTTTGTGCAGTTTATGTCATCAGCACTGCTCTAAAAACGGTGAGGATGGGAAAACGTCGTGAGGAAACAGCATGCATAGCATAATTGGCCTATAATGGTCCCACTGCTGGGACACAGGCCTCCTCTGTGAGAGGGAGTGGGCCGTAGTCCAGTTCTAGGACATGCCGGTTTCCTCACGATGTTTTCCTTCACCGTTAAAGCAAGTGATAATTAATTTCTAATACGCACATGACTTCGAAAAGTCAGCGGTGCGTGCCTCGGAATCGAACTCGAACCATTCGCCGTGGGAGGCACATGGTTAGTCCACTAGGCTATCACTGCTCGTCCTACCTGCATGTCCTAGAACCAAAAATTCGAAGACATGTGACATCCACCAACACGCACTAAGCCCGTGTGGTGGATTATGGCCTACTCTCTCTCATAGGCCTGAGTCCCAGTAGTGGGAACATTATAAGTAGGTACCCTGTTTATTCTGTAGTACCGACATGCCACGAGATATCACCGTGAGAACTGCCAATTTGTTTGCGAACGTTCGAGGGAGAATCTCACCGTAACATTCCTCGAATGTTCGGAAACAAATCACGTGGCGTGTCGGTACAGAGAGACAGGCTAATTATGTTTAGGGCTCTTTCAATTTAGACGATTGGTGTTGGACTGCACTGCAGTGTGGTAGTAGTGCGGGTGTCGCATTGCGCACCGCCGATTGTTTTTTTTTTTTTTTTTTTTTTTTTTTTTTTTTTTTTTTTTTTTTTTTTCCATCCAGTTGACACATCGAGAGCCGTTCGGTTGTCGTGCGACGTCCGCACGGCTGTCGTACGACAGTCTGACGGCTCTCTACCCTAGAGGTGCTCTAAAGGAGCTTTTTATTTCCATCCCTAAAAGGGTAAAGTTTATATTAAGAACAGAATGACCTTGTGTTGTTGTCCGACTTCTACGCGGGGGAAGTCGCGTGCACAGCTATTTAGCTATTTACCTACTCATAATAATGATACCAGGCGCGGTCCTAAGCAGGGGGGGGTCATGAAGGTCATGACCCCCCCCCAAAATCGTACAAAAATGCGTCAAACATGGTAATAGCACGTCGGCATTAATCGATATGACCCCCCCCCAAAGTCTTTGACTGCGGTATGACCCCCCCAAAATCGACAGAATTGCGACCGCGCCTGAATGAAACCGCAGTATCTTTATACTGTGGTCATTTAAACCCTATAAATCAGAAAGCCTGTTCAACAAACCAGATCAATACAATACTTACTGACTTTCGTTTTTAATCGCTACACTTCGTTGCAATCAATTATAATACAGTCAATGTTAAATGTTATACAACAATATTTATCTTAATTCACTACTGTTGACATGTAACTAACAAAATAATGTAATGATACAATTTCGCTTAAGGCTAAGCGTTATTCAATTAGGTATGTGATTATTTTGATTATATAGAGCTGTGGTTTTTGTTTTAGAAGAGTATTTTTGATCGATAATTTGCGTTATTAGATTGTTGCTGCTCTGCTTATAATTTGATGGTTATGAGTTATAACAGTAGCCATCGTATTTGCAAATGAACTCAGTAGATGACCATCGTATCTGTTAACCAAAATGGAGTCAATGTGCAGGTTATAAGCAGCGACAGTATTTTAGATACTGCTAACCATTTCATCAGGTTCTATTATCACCGGGGTCGTGACCATGAACTATTTCTGTTTTAGATGAGGCCTTAATTTAAGGTTGATCACTACCATAAATTGAGTGGATATTTTTTTATTAGACGCCATTCCTAGAGCTTTGTCTATACCGTTTAAATATCTACTCAAATAACTCTTACTTTCAAGCAGCGCCTTAACTGAACGACATAACAACCGCCATGCTTATTACGAATGTACTCATTATGCCGCGGAATGTCTGACATACGTGTATTTATACTAACTATGGACTGCAAGTGTGTCACGACACTGTTCGAGCCACTTTTAGTTTCGTTTGAAATCGATAATCGGTGTGATAGGAATCGATTTTTGTTTGGAACAAATATTGTTTTTGTTCTGCGCTGCTACATTATACAGGGTGGCAGGATAAACAGTGGAAATATTTTAAGGGGTCATTGTAATCATCATTATGAACAAATTTTACTATGGGACCAAACCTGAATTCGCAAAAAAAAATCAGCTGTTCCATACATTTATGTTCACAAAACTCAACAAAATGTATGGAACAGATGATTTTTTTTTTGCGATTTCAGGGTTGGTCCTATAGTAAAAGTTGTTCATAATGATGAGTACAATGACCCCTTAAAATATTTCCACTGTTTAACCTGCCACCCTGTAGAGATGTTTGTCGACTCATTTTGGTATGAATTTTTGATGGCCCATCATAATATCTCCAAAGGTTTATTTAAATACCAGTTGTTGCCTGCATTTTCATTCTCATCTTAGGGTAATTACTATGTAGGTACCCAGAAAAAAGGAATTTTATTATTTTCCCCAAAATTCAAGCTATCACCTTTTGCTGTCACCATACCAAATTGCATCAAAATTTGTTCTGCGACTGTATTCAAATTTACAGATAGATAGACAGAGCTACTTTCGCATTTCTAATATTAGTTTATATTTGAACTGACTTTTGGTTTAACCTAATTAGGACCTGAATATCACACACAATATTTTCATCTATTTTCAATTATTCAACAGAAACACACAAATGTCTTATTGATTATATTAAACACTAGCACTTCGCCCGCGACTTCGTCCGCGTGTCCCACAGGAACTGTGCATTTTTTCGGGATAAAAAGTAGCCTATGTTACTCAGTGATAATGTAGCTTTCTATTAGTGAAAGAATTTTTGAAATCGGTCCAGTAATTTCGGAGCCTATTCGGTACAAACAAACAAACAAAAAAATCTTTCCTCTTTATAATATTAGGTCTTTACCTATGAAATTGCCGTTCTGGTACTGGCCATTTCAAATCAAAATAATTTTTGTTTGGCTAAGAATTCTAATTTCAAATTAATTTTATTTTAAAAACATGGTTTTTTTTTTTTCCAAAAGTAGTCATTTGTTTATTGATTAGTGTTACATTTTCATCGCATTTCAATCTTTTTCGTCATCATGGATACGTTAAAAATTCGAGTAATTATGGAATACGAGTACCGTCGTGGCAGCAACGCGCACAAGCGGCACGCAACATCAACGACGTTTACGGAGCTAACACTACAAACCAACGCACCACCTGTTATTGGTTTGCTCGCTTCCGTTCTGGAAATTTCGACCTGAAAAATGAACCTCGCGGTCGTCCGAAGACTTTGGTTGACAATGACGAATTAAAGGTGATTGTGGAAGCTGATGATACACAATCTACGGCTGAATTAGCAGCAGCTTTCGACGTTAGCGTCAAAACAATATTGGTCCATTTGCGTCAAATTGGCAAGGTAAAAAAGCTTGACAAATGGGTGCCCCACGAACTCAATGATCGCCAGCGTGAAGTACGCGTCGAGACGTGCCTTGCACTGTTCAACAGACACACAAATGAAGGAATTTTGAACCACATTGTTACCTGCGAAGAGAAATGGATTCTGTTTGATAACCGCAAGCGCTCAGCAAGTTGGTTGGATCCTGCTTCAGCACCTAAACAATGCCCTAAACGAAAACTTACCCCTAGAAAAGTGATGGTCACTGTTTGGTGGTCTAGCGCCGGTGTGATTCATCACAGCTTCTTACCAAACGGGGTGAGCATTACTGCAGATGTGTACTGTGAAGAACTGAACACAATGATGAAGAAGCTGGCACATCTCCAACCAGCATTGGTCAATCGCTCGTCTCCACTGCTCCTGCACGACAACGCGCGACCTGATACTGCACAGCAGACGGTCTCCAAGTTGCAAGAACTGGGGTTGGAAGCTCTCCGTCATCCGCCCTACTCACCAGACCTTGCGCCTACAGACTACTACTTTTTCCAGAATTTGGATAACTTCTTGGCGGGGAAAAAATTCAATACCCGAGAGGCAGTACAAAATGCCTTTGAAGCTTTTGTTGCCTCCCGTCCAGCTGATTTCCTTAAGAAGGGCATCAATAAACTGCCACTGCATTGGCAAAGATGCATTGATTGCATGGGTGATTACTTCGATTAATACAAATAAAAAATACATGAAAAAAATTAGTTTAAATTTTTTCATACAAAACGGCAATTTCATAGGTAAAGACCTATTATTAGTATAGAATTGCTACGATTTTAAAACGTCAACTGCAGGTTCTCGTCATACAAAGTTCTTCAAACCATTTACATGCATAGCGTGTTATAGAACTACATCCTACAGTAAATCAAGCAAGCCTGTTATTTCATATTAAATACCACCCTACATGTATAATTAACTGTGACTAGTAATAGTCGGTTCAAATAGGCGATTATCACATGACATCGACTAATAATTTATATTGGTGCGACATACATGTAGGCTGTTGGCTGGAGCCGGCTTAGTAGCTTTGCCTAAAGTTTTTTTGTCGTTTTTAGCAGTAGCAACATGATAGTATAGTTCCTTGCAGATAGTATCAGGGATATAGGAAAAGGAGGGAATGAATAATTTCTAAAGTATGGGTAGCATTATCTCTCTCACCAACGCTGATAAGAGGCGAAGAGATTTCAAATTTCGACTGAAGCGAGTCAGACGCTATAGCTCAGTTAGCAGAGCACTTGCCACGGTCCGGCAGAGGTCGCGGGATCAAATCCCTCTTGCGTCAGTTGATTTTTGAAAATGAACCTGCCATTTTAGTGGTTATAAGGTGGCTTTTTTTCAGTAGATGGCTAAAGTTTAGGGCCTGATGTTTGGATGTGAGAATATCTAGAGAATAAAAGTAGATACGCCATAATAATTGAGTACAAATAAAAATGCTATAATGACTCTTCCCGTTAATTTTTCAGTAGATGATTTACGTTTAGGGCCTGATGTTTGGATGTAAAAATATCTAGAGAATAAAACTAGATATGCTAAAATAATTGGGTACAAATGAAAATGATTTAATGATTCTTCCTCTTAATATTGTCTGCGATGAAACACACGACACGCCAAACGCACGTAAACACTTCTAATCGATCATAATCGATTCCATGTCCCCAGGGATGTTCCCTTTGCATATGTTAAAGAGTATTAGAGCAATTTTCTCAAGAACTCGATTTACAAGCCACAATGACATATTGACGGGGGTGCATAGAACGTACTACTATTAAAACCAGTGGCACCGTTAGAGAAAAGTCGGTTTTGATGGAATGTGTCATCGGGAGGCCTACGGCTACAATTATGGGCGGCTGTCTGTCTTACCGTCGATGATTTAAAGCGGCTGATAGTCCGCTCAGGGCGGGTTTTTAACATAAACTTTGAGTTAAACGGATCATGGGTAAACACTGTTATGTTTGCGCGGTGTAATCGGGCGGTTTGTGTTGCTGCTGCGATTTTTCGTTGCGCGATTCATGGCGATCGGGAAGTGCGAAATTGATGGTATTGATTTTCTTTGGATTAATTTAAGATGTGTAGATTCCTGTAATTTGAAACTTGTAAGAATATTAAAAAAAAATAACTCATTGATTATTAAATAGCGGGTTTTCATTATTTTGTCTTCAAGGTCGGAATCGGAAGGATCCATGAAAAGTCAGTATTACCTACTATGTCGAAAAATTTGCAAACAATGTAGTTTATATTAACAAATTTCAAATATGAATTGGTATTCTATTTATGGTTACTATCTCATTAAAATTTAGACTAACCTCCGCTATCAAACAAACTAAGAAAACTTTCGCCTTTTAACCAATCCAGATTCTAAACGCAATGACATTCCCAATTCGCCCTTCGGTACGTAAACATCTCAAGATTCATGTCACAACGAATAGCAAAACCAGTTAACTTTTATTACCCACTAAACTCATCCAACAGGTACTAAAAGAACAGCTTATATCAGAAGCACTTCAAACCAATTGATACCTCTAGAACACCTCTATGAATATCTACCGCTCCATACATTACAAGTCCCAAGATTTATACCACACAGTATCTAATACCCAATAATTTATTGTCCGTCACACATTTCACATGAAAATTATATTGAGCGCAAACTTTAATTTACCAGTTCTACCGGGCATGAGATAGAATCGACACATCGGTATATCGGTGGAATTACCGGTTGAATCGGTACTGATTTATACGATAATGATGGGAAACTGGCTCCTATTCACATGGTTGCGGAACTCGGGAGTCATGTGTGTTGTTGTAATTATGAGGTACGGGTGAAATTTGAAATATCTTTGCGGTTGAAGCGTTATTCTGTAATGGACATTAATATTTCAATTCTGTTGGATGAATTTTGCTAAAGTTATTACAATTACTATCGTGTTATGATAGCTTATAAAATGTATATTTAATAACATGAACCCTTTCAGGGTTTAAGTAAGAAATAATAATTTGTATTAACTGCAACTAATCAAGATATCAAATCATAAACAAACACTTGTACAAACCAATTCTACGAAGAAATAACTTCTCAATAAAATAAAAAAATATACTAGGTATATTATAGTAATATATAGCTTTTTATCTTCAAATGCTACTATTACACCATTTAATAGCTATCATATCACCAATGAATCAGAATTTTAAACTGTTAGCAATAAATAAAAAAGGTGCGATTCCAAAAAAATCAATTCACCGTTCTGTATTCGAATAGCCGACGGCCATTTTGATTTATATCTAGCTACAAAATGGCGTATAAGTCACAAATCACTTGGACTTTCATATAAATTACGCGGCACGCGTGTGTATGGTGTGTTAGTGTCAAGAACGATTAAATTGATTTTGATGGGATTTTCTGTGAAAGATAGTTTGTGACCAGTTTGTTTTGATAAATATGTTATGGTTATAACTTGGGAAGGGAATGGTTACCTAATGGTTGGAGGGAATGGTGCTTGCAGTTTACTTGTATTGAGGTCATGTTTTAGATGGGTAATTGTTTTTAATAACAATTCTTGTAAAACTGGAATATTAATGCAAAATAAGCTGTTGGAATTACTAAGATCTTATCAACTTAAAAATGTGTAAATGTATTTTTATACTGAATGTTTTTTTATGTACCTAATACCGGGCAGTATAAGAAAAAGAATAAGTCTAAAATTAATGATATTGATTTTAAAAAATACTTGTTTGAATTGGGTATTTTCATCTGTATTTTTATTGTCATTTGGCATTAATTTATGCGATAAGATAATAAACTTTTTTAGATACGAGCGATTTTCTTTATTAGATATGAACGCCTGCATTTTGTTAGTTACCTTTTCAAAGGTTGTTAATAAATATATGGTTTTAAAAATAACTGACACGGGCGGGATTAGAACCCGTTACCTTTGCCGTAACGAGGCGTCTTTAACCACTGTGCTATCGTGTCCTGCCCGCAATAGTTGATATTTTAAATCTCTTTGAAAACGCTTCTTATGATCCATCTTTTTCAAAGGTTTTTAAAAGAATAGGAGAACCTCATGTCCAACTTATTTGATTTAATACGGCAGGGTATTGTGGCTGCCGGGAAAGCGGGATTGTCCGGAAGGGATACCGCTGACCCGGACAAAAGGGCTAAGGAAGGAACATGGGTGGGTTTTAGTCAGTAAGAGTCTGACACTCCCTTCCGCTCCGCCCAGAGCGGGAGGGGTCATTTGATGATTTCCCATCCTCAAAAAAAAAAAAAAAAAAAGGGTATTGTGGCTAGTGGCCAAAAGGTAATTCCAATTTTTTGCATAAAGTGAGAATAACCCGTCAGTGCTGTCTGCAATCTCCTTCGTTATGAGCCGTTTGCTGTGGTCTATGTCGTGTGATCCGCGATTATGTCCAATCTACATACCAAACATATAGCATGCTTGAAATTATGCCAGTTCAAATGTGAGGCAATCTTAGAATGTTGGAAGATTTTTGTTTGTAGATGCAGAACATATTTTAGAGCTATTGATATGATAAAGTCATCAAAATAGTTAACTATGAAGTACGCGAGTAAGTTACGCGAGAGTAAATATTACGCGCGAGAAAATATTACACATCGAGCTTTAGAATGAGATATTGGCCAGTTTCGGCTTTATAGAGCGTCATCTCTGTCGCACGAAGCACTAACAGTCCGGTATCAAATAAACAAGTCAGCGACAAAACGTCACTTATGTATGAGTGACGGATACACCGACGCTCTAAAAAGCTGGAGCATGCCGATTATCTCTTTCCTTAAACTGTGTAATATTTACTGTCGGGTATTGTAGGTTCCTTGATTCGATGACTTTTTTTAGAAAGATTTGTCTGTTGGTATATCAAGGGACGTTAGTTGCCAACATTGGCTATAAATTCTGTAAAGGTTTTATTACTTTTTAACTATCGACACGTAAAGTATTTTTGACTGCAATTCATTTAACGATTTAGTAGTTAACCGATAGGTGCTTGAATAAAGCAAAATAAAGTTACCATTACAATTAACTTGCTATTTCAATAAAGTTTAACGAACCGTAACAAAATAATCACATCACTGCACTTTGACCATATAATTTGCAATTTCGTAAACCTAGTTCACAAAACGGGACAAGATTACAAGATTTTAAAGTTTTTGCCTTAAACCGATTAGATGCGATGTTGCCATTTTTTAATATAACAATTATTTTGTTAGGCAAGTTGACAATCGTAATTCAATCTGAACGAAATGTGACTAATTTTGTGGATGCTATGTTGCTTCATACCTACTTATGGTCATGTAACAAGTCTTTTGATTGCTGATTTTGAGCAGTTATGATTTATTTGGAAGCGCCATATTCGCTGTTATTCATATAACATGCTAAATAAACTCATATTCGTAAAAAAAATAACCAAATGTTCGGAAAAATAATACAAAAGTAGCCAGAATGTATGAGAAGTTGTAAAATTTTTTTCACGAATCGGATATGAGTCTCATAGGGTGTTCAATATGACGGGTAAACTCCTCCCAACTCCTCCCAACTCCTCCCTCCTCACTCCCTTAAAAGTTGGAGGTGACTAAATCAACAGCCTGTATAATACTAGGTGCGCTCGCGACTCTGTCCGTTTGGAAGCCAGAAAAATCATTATTTCCTTTATGCAAGTTTTACCATTCCTGCCACCGTTTAGGAATGGAATTTCAAAAAATAATTCCTCAGTGCACCTTTAGGATAAGTACTCAAGGAATACCTATTTTCTCAAAATTTTAAATATCTAGGTCCTCCGCATTAGGCTGTGCTTTTTCAGTTAGTCACTGACTCTGGATTATCAGTATATCGGCTTTTCGACACATCTATTTATAGCCCAAGGGACGACTCCATATATTTTTCACCTCCCAAAACACCTTACACCTACACAAGACAACATTGCACTACATTACAGAGGAAATTAACGTCGAAATAGACGGCGGGTAACACTAAATATCACTGTTGAGTAATTTAAGGGAGCAACACGCACTGAGCCGCTTTCTATGTAACCGTGCGAATCAAGGCTTTCCACCGGTAATCTATAACTGGATTATTGGAAAACATATTGAACAATAACAAAACGGTAGTCAGACCACGATTCTGACTATTGGACTGAGAAGGTTAGGTTTAATAGAGTTTCTGGAAGTGGCTTTTGGGATCGAATATTTGGATTAGCGTTATGGCCTTGTATTACCTACACAGTGTTTTGCTGAGCGATGGCTGTTTTGCGCGGATGTGAGCATATTTTCCTTAGAGTTTTTTTTTCTCGTGTATATCGTGTATATGTGTATATATAGGTATATTTTTTTTTTCTAAGAATACCTAATAAGTTATGACAGTCTTCAGATTGGTAGCGTGACAGACCACATCTGGTGCGCTGGACGAACACTCATTAATAATATCACTAGTGGAGGCTCTTTCATTGCACGAGTGCACCATGTAATAATTTTATGTCTATGTGTAATTTTGTGCAGAATTAAAGTATTTTCTAGGTATTTATTTAACCTTAGTAATATTGGAATTTTGATAACTATTTACGCTAAACGGCTTTTTATCCTTCTTTTTTCATTTTGAATTGTTCGATTTTTGTCGGCATCAATATATAAGCGTTAGTGAATGTGACTGCGCATAACTGCAACAAAAAGTTATGATACATGACTTCAGTTCCAAGGATTTTCAGTTTCCAAATCAATTCGGCTGGGAATTGCGTTGTTTTATTCTTAAACAGGCTAAGTTTTATTCTGTCTGATATATTCAGTGTGACAATCAAAATAACTTTAACCCAGATTTACCTTATCTAGTTTTCAACTATCTCCGTGACAATATTATTTCCAATTGATCGTGAGACGTGACGCTCGTGGAAGTGAAACCCTCTTTTGTAATGAGCGATTATGAGTAACGATTCTCGATATTTTTTTGCATCGAAATACAATATCGATTGCGAAATTCGCGACGAATTTGAGATTAAGTTTTTCAATCCGAAAATAAATTTATATTAGGCCAGTATTTGACTGGTATTCTTTTTTCAGTTCGATGTTTCGCCATTGCATTTTGTCACGAATTAGAAATTCTTCCAATTGAATCGTTTAGGAATATCAATAGTTTTATAAGCGCTCTAAATATCTAGATTTGGTTCTGTAAAAAAGGTGATTGTACCTAAATAAATAGAAAGTTTTATTTTATTTTATGCTTTTGTATGTTGTTTTCAATATTTTTTGTATTAGGTATCTAATGTTAAAAGAAAAAATGGCATTGTATCTACAAACAGTTTCTTTTTTATTTAGGCTTATTTTAGTACACAATTTTAGGATTCAAGCTGTAGGTACTACTACTATTACGTCCTACATCGAAGACACAACACAGGTATCTAGGTAGAAAGAAAAGAAAGAAAAAAAGGTGAAATTCGCTACAAAAAGTCGCCGTGGGCAAGGGGCCTTAGACCATTTTATGTTAATAGTTTGAAAAAATATTATAGGTATGGTCAAACCATCCCACAGGGACAGGTTTTCATGTATTTTTTTCGGGTACCTACGGTAGAACCATAAAAGTGTGTCAGGACCACAAAAATGGCCGATGAATTAAATATTTAGTAATCTTTTTTTACTAAAATAATTTAAGCATACTCACTGCTACGTATTAAGAGAAATTTCTATATTTACCCGCTAATAGTTGAACGTTGCATCGCCTAACGCCATCTATTATCAATGATCGCAAACAAAAACCAATCAATTACTGTAAAAAAAGCGTGTACCTAGTCTTTAACTATAAAACATAGTTTCAAATAAAAAGTCAAGTCAAAAGTAAATCTAAACATCAAGACAACGTGTCAAGTAGAACGTGTCAATTTATCGAGATTTGTCAATAAATGGCCGGTTGACAAACAACGATTGCAATGCGCGGGAGTCGATCGTTTATGAATCGATTACGTTGTTCGAACCGGTGCCGGTGTAATGGTCGCGAGGATGTTTTAAATGGATGATAAGATGACGTAATAGGTTCTTCATTTATCACTTGCTGTGATTGACAGCAAATGAAAGTGGGTTTGACTGAGATTATTACGTAGGTACTCTGACTTAGTCCTTAGGAGAAATGGTTTTGGAAAGTGGGATTGATTTAGATAGGGGTTGAATTACAGAACAATACTCAAGCATAAATCTCGCCTTGAGCATAGATTTAAAGCCATTTGACTGGTTGAAACTAGTTTTAAGTAATGCTTAAGTCTTGAGTTTGATTCTGTAATAGGTACAACCCTTAGGTACTCTTAGGTGGTTTTGATCTAAATTGCTTCCTTAAAATGTTAGGCTGTCCAAATATCTAGTTGTTTCGAAGAATTGATAACAATGTTCTGCGAAATAATCGATACGGTACCAACTTTTATACAACAATAATATTGTCCCTCTTCAAATTGAATAAAAAATATAAGTTAATTTTTCGGTTGGTTAACTCAAAGCCGATCTCTAAAACTACACAACATTTATCTTATTCATACCAATTTTCATTGGAAGTGTTTTTTAAATTTTACCTTCTTAATTTTTTTCTGAATTTTGCATCCCATAAGTAGTTGAAAAGTTAGAGGGGAAGACACTTCTTACGACTTTAGAAGTGCATATATCACAAAATATTAACCTTAAGAAGTCACTAAGAAACCTTCAGTATTACTTATTCAAGACCGATTCGACGAAACCCCACATGAAGGGGTGCGCGATTATTTTTCATGTAATTAAAATTTGGAGGACGCATTCCTTATATGATGTAGGCATCCGATAAGAAAGGATTTTTGGAAATTCCACCCCCAAGAGGGTGAAAAGGGGTGGCAAAGTCTGTATGGGAAAATGGGTCTATTTGGTCTGATCAATTTTTAACTTTAAATTCTTAAAGGTAGGGTCTTCGTCGGCGTGGAAATGGATAAAAAGTAGCTTATGTACTTTTTCAGCTATCTTTTTGTCAAATTTTATATTTTACTACTTTTTTATGGCGATTTATAGAAGCCATCTGAGAAGTTACATCTATAAAGTGCGTCTCCGAATAAAATAGCTGTGAAATATTTACGGACGGACAAACGCCCCGACACGACTTTATTTTTGTCTTTATTTCCAGATTATTGTAACTATTATTGTATGCCTATATGGCGGGTCATAGTGCACATGTTTTATGTATTCTAACTTTATTTTACCTACCATGTACCACAATATTTGTATGAATAGATGAATAAATAAAGCACAGACGATAAACGACAGACGGACGGGACGAAATTATAAGGGTTTAGTTCAGCCTGTCTATTCGTTGAAACTTCGGAGAATGTCACGGTGAGATTCTCCCTCGAACGTTCGCAAATAAATTGACAGTTCTCGCAGCTATCGCGCGGCGTATCGGTACAGAATTGACAGGCTGTTTTGACGACGGAACCCTAAAAAATGCTACTAAAAAGAAAATAAATACCATTTGCCCTACACATACTAGCACAAACTTTCTTTATCATTAGAAAACTTTTAATTATCAGTCGTAAATCGTTATCCTCTGTAACTAGATCTTATATCCACATTATACAACACATGTTTACAATGATATATAATCTTGTAATGCGCTTATACTTTTGTAATGATAGGCGCTGGACATGTGCGGCGGCTTAGGGCGGAATTTGCTACCAGTGGGGGGAGAGTGGGGTTAAATGAAACTGTGGCTTAAAAGTGGAAGTGATATGATATTTTTCTAGTGTGTCAAGATATTTGACAGTGTAAGCATGTCGATTCTAAAAAAAAAATCTTTCTACAAAAGAAAACAGTTCAGCTCACCATTGAAATTTTTGAATTTTTTAACATCTGAAGCAGAGCCACGTAAGGTTTCGCATTTGCATTTTTGACTTTGCTTGACATAATTAATGATACTTCGAAGGATTGTCGAAAACTGTTACAATTTAATTGTACCTACTGTTCGTTTTTGTAAATTGGTATCTGTGTGATGTAAGTACCTATGTAATGAGTAGGTATGAAAATAGATAAAATAAATAGAATAGTGTATTTTTTTTTAATAAAAAGTAGCATAATGTAGCTTCCTATGAGTGAAAGAATTTTCAGAATTGGATCAGTAGTTACGGAGATTACTCCCTACATACAAACTTACAAACAAACAACTTTTACCTCTTTACAATATTAGTATAGGTTAAAGGATAAAACCAATAGATAAAAATAATTACACCAGTTGTACAATACATCAAACTAAATTTAATCACACTATAATCTCTTTCTTAAATCATTGAAAAGGGACAGAAAACACTAAGAACTGTCAAATTAGTCTATGCCATTATTATCATTTACGTGAAAATAGTCGGGACCAATGTCGTCGCAATGGCGACTAAATTTACGCTGGTAATAAGCAGGTAGACTAATTTGGCAAGACTAATTTATTACTAATTTATTTCTATCCCTTTCTCATCTTTTTGTTAGAAAGAGACTTGGTGCCGATTCTGTTGTTTACAAACTAAACTAATTTAGTCTTATTATGTCTCTTTCTAATAAAAAAACATGAGACAGGGATAGCAGATATTTAATCCTGTCAAATTAGTCCACTTGAATAGTTTTAATGTCAAATTAGTCGTAATCGTAATCGTGAGTGCGGTGTTTAACAGAATCAGCACCATTGTGAGACTAAATTAAGTAGTTTAGTTTGTAAACAGCAGAATCGCTTTTATCTTGACCAAAATGAACACGCTATGAAAATAGTCTCGTTATAAATTACTTAATTTTATTTAAATTCATGTTTAGTATTCACTGGTACTGACTGAACTAGTGAACGTGTTTTTACCCGACTGCGAGACGCAAAGGAGGGTAATGTGTTTATCAGTCTATGTATGTATGTATGTATGTATGTATGTATGTATGTATGTATGTTTGTTTCTATGTGGCGTTCTAGAGACCAAATGCGTAGGCCGATTTTTAACTATTATTAATTTATTTTCCTTTCTTTAATTAACATGTACAACCAGCATAAATGGTGTTAAATTATGGTAATTGTTGCACATATAAATGTATCTTGAATGACTTTATTAAAGTAATGTGTCATGTAAACAATTGTAGGCTAACCTAAATAAATAAAGTAAGCGCACACAATTTTTATTTTATCCAAACTTTTAATTGTCTAATTAAATACTCTGTTAACATACTCGTCGAACAATTTTAACAAACAACCTGAAAACGTCTCATTGTTTGTTCGAGCACCCGACATGTTCACCCACAGTTCCGTTCTACCCCACTCTCCCCGTCGGTTACCACTTGACACACTTCTCGGTATAATTGTAGCAATTTACTAGCGTATAACTGGCGACGGTCCGACTTGGACACGTCAAAACATATCGACATAACGCCTTGTGCAACGAGGGCCTTGATTGAGCCATTCACATATAATCAGTTGTACATTTATGCCAGTTTCACTCACCGTTCGAATACGCAAATGTCCCTTTAGGCCTTGTGTTGCGTGCCTTGTAGGGTACCTAGGGTACAGTCGTATGTGTATTGCGCTTGTATTTCATAAAGGGGTCGGCAAAAGTATCGTACTTACGTAAACTTTTTTGATGGAGAATGAAGAAGTACCTTGTTATGGTCCGTGTAGAAATGTTCTTCCAGGAAAGTACTATTATTATCGGTGCTTATTTCTACCGTCAGAGCTAGATGTAGGAAACTACTGATTTTGTTACTCACTCAAATAACAAGTGTGCATAGGTAATTCCGAATTCCAAAATTCATTGAATGTAATGACTAATGACGCACGGCAACCCAGTACGGTACTTCTATTTCGACAGCCGCGACTATAATTTTTTTTGGTTAATAGATTTTATTTTCAATGCGTTCTATTATGATGATAAATAATAATAATGATGTGTTCTATTGAGGTGTTGGTACCCGCTTAAATGAAACTTGAGAAAATTAATTCCTTGTGTGTTTAAAAAGACTGCATCCCGTTTTAGGTTGGCAATTGTTGTGATAATATTACCCCTACCATGTGACTATTGAATAAAATCGAATGATTAAATTATGAATACAACCGCAATATTCGATTACAGAAATTCCTATAATTTTATTTTAGGTAGGGCACAGCGGGTTAATTTGATCAAATCTAGAGCAGCTCGATTTGTTGGTGTATTCCCGTTGGCCCCACTGGCCGTGTCCCCACTAGTGGGGCCAACGGGAATTTTCCAAAATTATTTAAAATTGTTCCAGTTGGCCCCACTGCACTGTTTTCCTAAGTGGGGTCAACGGGAATAGAATAAAAAAATAAAATTTGTTCCCGTTGGCGTGACCTGTTTGTACCCTAAGCTGTCGGTACAGCGAATCCTCATTTGAAAGGGCCAGCAACGCGCATAAGTACAGTAGTGATTGTGCTATGTTAGAAGCGTTTCACAGAGTACAATAACCGCTTAACATCAGGCGGGCACTACGCCTGTTTGTTACCTTAGTAATAAAAAAAACACACACACACACAAGACACACGCTCGCCGCACGGCTTACAATAGCTTACTATAGCAAAAAGTGCTGTTACAACTTTTCGTCTTATTTTTTTCCGTCTAGCCCCCTTTCGTAACGCGCGTTAAGGAACTTCGTTCCAAAAAAAAAAGGTACTTCCAACTGGAAATATGAAGACGCGTGACAAGCTAAATCCATAACGACTAATGAGGTTTTATTTTACGATAACCATTGCTTACAACATCTAGCTAGAAGTGTTGTCCAGTAATATTTTTTAGATTTCAAGTGACATAATCGATCAATCGTTTCTCACTCAACACTAAATCGACAATGCTTCGAAAACCATCAGTAGCATCACACGAACGATGCGTAACGCGGTGGCTCGAAGCTCATTTCATGCTCTATTGTGGGATCTTGTGAAAGCAATCAGTCGCCACGACTTTTTTGTCGGTAATAATTACCGACGCCTATGTTCTAGTTAACTTCGGTAGGGGAATGCAACGGTCGGAAAATGTTCTAGTTGAATGATCGTCGGCGATTGCGAGACGTAATGGCGTCTCGAATAATCGGACACACCTGATGGTTGAATTGAAGAAGTAAGTGGGTAAAGAGTATTGTAAGATGCTAGGGACATAGAGGATGGGTATATTGTGAGACGCAACGGTAGGGGAAATAGAGGAGGGAGAATAATTTAAGATGCGTCGATAAAAAAGTGCAATGGATATATTATATGATGCAATCATAAATGTCATTGTATTTTAAGCTCAATATAGAGTGATATACTTTCAATGTAGGGGTCTTATATTTGTGCCTATCTATGAGGCTAAAGGCTCTTTTAATTTAGGACGATTGGTGCGGACTGCTACAGTGCGGTATTCGTACGGCAGCAGTGCGGGTGTCGCACTGCGAACCGCCGATTGTTTTTTCCATACAGTTGACATATTGAGAGAGCCGTCCGACTATCGTGCGGCAGCCTTGCGTGCGTGCGGAGGTCAAGCTCGGCACCTCCGCCTCCGCTAAGATGGTCTGCGTTCCATGTCTAGAATAAACCACCCCAGTTGCTAGGTCACCAGCAGTTCATAATTGCCGTGAAACAGTTGAAGGAGGATTAAGTAGGTACCTACGCCAAGAGTATGGAAAGCAGCATCTGTGTTCACACTAAAGGCCGTATCTCACCGAGACGCCATGGCGATGTCTTGGCAACCGAAGTTACTTCTGGCAACCGAAGGTCGCCAAACAGAATAGCCAAGACACGTCGAGTGATATGTGCTAGGACGCATGCGTACCAAGCGCACCTTGCGCTGCTAGCAGGTCGTCGATAACGGCTACGGTTCCAAATTGGTGACGTGGCCAGTCCGTCGCCAAGTGAGTTAGCTGCCATACATTTCCATATTTTTTGTTTGGCGACGCTGCATGGCGTCCCGGTGAGGTATGACCCTAATAAGAACTTAGCTCAAAGCGTAGTAGGTAACTAGAGCACAAACTGATCCATTAATTGAAGGTTTATGTCACGCAGTCACCGTTTTCACGTAGCAAAGTGTAGCAAGGTAGCAACATCGCGAAGAATAAAAATGTAAAATTACGAAACGTTTTATTTTTCTATTAATCTTCAAGAAAGATTTGATATTAACTCTTTTATACTTCTTAACGGTCGAATGACCCTTTAACAGATTTATAAAAGCATTTGTGATGACAATGATGTCGCATGATTTAAAAATTAATTATCTAGTGCAAAAGGTCTTTCATATCAGTTAAGTAAGTTTTATTGCGTATTTCAGTTATTTATTGAGCAAGTGTGAAAGGCTTTATTTATGGTTTTCTTTTTTTGGCAAGCGAATACGATTAAGCGGAGCAGTTGAAGCTATTTTAGATTTCGATAACATTTGACTAGAAACCCAATTCTCGTAAATAAAAATGAGTTCCGATTTGGTTCCGATATAATCTCATGTCAGAAATTGTTTTCTCCTAACCATTTGACGTTGTCATTTAGTAGGTACATTAGAACACTATTTGTGACATTTAAGACATGAGTTTATATTGAAACCGAACTGGAATTATATTTTGAACATTCTTATTTACGAGAATTGGGCTTCAGATAAACGAACGTGAACAAAACAAAAATGGTATGTAAGGATTGTAGCACGTAGCATTCCGTAGTTTCTGCCTACCCCATTGAAAAAAAGCATAAGTTTATGTGTCTCCTTAAATCAAATCAAATCAAATCAAACAGTTTATTTGTGATACACAGGTTAAAATATAAAAGTCTTACAGTATACAGTGCGTTCATGCTGTGATCAGCCTCATGGGCATACAAATATATAAAATAAAACAAACAATTATTAATACAGTTCACTATGCACTCAATCAATCAGACATTAACAGCAGCAGTGAAGAGGAAATAAATAATAAAAACATAGTGAAATCATTTTAAGTCTAAAAATTCCTTTACTGAGTAAAATGAGTGTCCGTTAAGAAATTTAAATAATTTATTTTTGAATTTAATGATGTTATTGCAGTCTCTAATGACCTTGGGAATTTTATTAAATATTTTAGGCGCCATGACAAATGTGCTTTTCCCAAGAGTAGTTTTATATTGCGTACTTAGTTTTGTAAATATTCTAGTTCTGTTGCGTGATCTCGTCACTATGTCAAATAAATACGGATGTTTTTTGATAAAAAGGGCCATTTCAAAGATATACAGTGATGGTACTGTGAGTATTTTTAGTTTTGTAAAAGACTGCTTACAGCTCTCAGTCTTTTGCAGACCGCATAATGCACGGATGCATCTTTTTTGACATTTGAAGACCATATCCCAGTTAGTAGCATTGCCCCAAAAGATGATACCATACCTCAAACGCGAAGCAACATATCCGTGATAAGCCACAAGTAACGTCGGGAGACTAACTTTTTTTGCTAACATATATAGAGCATAGGATGATTGTGATAGTTTTTTGCAGACAAATTCTATGTGACTTTGCCATTTTAAATTATTTTCTATATGGAGACCAAGAAATTTTGTTGTCGTGGTCAATTCGACTTCCTTTCCTTCATATACAAATTTAGTATTAAGTTTCTGATTTGTACGTTGTTTAAATTGGATTATTTTAGTTTTTTCTAAGTTTATTACTAAATTGTTGCTTTTTAACCAATTAATTATTGAGCCAAGACTGGTATTTATATCATTTTCATTATTGTAAACAGCTGTGCAGTCGTCTGCAAATAGTATCATTCGATTAGTTGTCGACTTAGGCATATCATTTACATATATAATAAATAAAAGTGGTCCCAAAACACTGCCCTGTGGTACTCCAAATTTGACCGCCCTAGGGGTGGAACTAAAATGTTTTTCTTCTTTAGTGTATGTGCAAGTTCTACTAACTTTAGTTATTTGAGTTCTGTTACTAAGGTACGATCTTAGCCGCCAGACTTCGAAATGTCAAAAATCCGTCAACTCCCTCATAACCGCAGGTCCACCCATTTTGTACTTGCCTTCTCGCTATTCTTATATGAAACTGTCATTGTATAATCTGTACAATGTCTTCTACCCGTTTTTATCACAGTCATGTAATTTGGCTGAATATTAAATAAGCAATTCGCAGGAGAAAATCAAGTTTTTCTGTTTTAAATTGACGTTTTATCACCCCGTTTATCGTCCCTTATTACATGGGTTTTATTACATAACTGGTCGAAAGGACGTTCGTAGTTTTGGGCATGTTATGGTACAGTAATAAAAGCTTAACCAAAAATAAAAATATATTTTAATTGTTCTTTGCCTAATTTATCTTAGAGATTAAGAATTGGAATCAAAACTCTAAATAAATAAGAAATAAAATGATTATGCCGTTGACATTTTGAAAAAACCAATAAAACAAAAACGGGTGCATGCTGGCTGGCGCGTGCCTCCACAGAATATCATGTCGACAGCAACTAAAACCTTTGAATTGAGAACTCATTAGTCGGGCTGTACTTCATTGGACCTCCACAGAATATCATGTCGACAGCAACTAAAATCTTTGAATTGAGAACTCATTAGTCGGGCTGTACTTCATTGGATCATTCACACCAATCACACCATACTTAACCTCACTGTCACAAATACGAAGATTTCTCTTTAACCCAATTACGTACAAAAACAATTAAAAAATGAGTTTAAATACTCTTGAAATACTCGATCACACCAAACTAATTTCATATCTGTACCGACATAACAATCTGAAGCCCAGCGTTCTATGGGCGTCTGCCGTGTCCTTTGGATGCACACTTCTGCTTACCCCTTTGAGAATACTAGCATTATGTCATGTAACTTTCCATATCATCATGCAGAACGCTAAAAAAGCCAAACGAGGTCGCATTCGATTTTGTATAATACGATATTGAAATGGACTTACTTTATGCATTTCGTCGCACCATGCAAAAAGTATTTAATGTAAGTGTTCGTAAATTAGAATAGTTTTTCAAAAGATTTGTAATAGATCTATTATAGGATGAATTGCAATGCATTCAGGAAGTGAAATCGAGTAGTGTATATGCATTGTTATGTATGCAAGTGAAATCAAGTCACTTGTTTGGTAAATATTAGTTTTGGCGAAGGCGTTGACCTGTTACTGTCGCAAATTGTTTTGTTATATCATGCTGTAGATAATTATTAGAGTCCATTATTCATTTTAATAGATTTATTTAGAGTGATGACATAATATTTGCACGTCTGTATTTCTTTTGTGACCAGTCTAATGCTTACAGTACGCCCACATTATGCCAGTTATAAATTCTATGTAATAGATAGCATGCCTATTTGTCGCCACAAAATTCGGATTGAGAATTTCCTAATTTAAAAACCCAGTAACGCTTTGTCCGACCTAGAGAATGAACTCAGGACTCTACGTTAATTTAGTCACTACTATAATGTTCCTAAATTCGTCCTAGCGTTTAACAATTTGATCGATTTAAAAGAAGATTTTGTTCTTATGAGTGTATTTCTAGAGTCAAACGGTGTAGTCATAATGATGGGAATTATTCATTAGTTTAATCAAATGAATAAAAAAAAAATCATGACAGCCCTGGGTATTCATAAAAAAGCTGTTAACAAATAGTTTATATTTTTAACCGCGAAAATAGTTAACTTTTTAAGACAAACAACTTTCACTCAAAATATTTACTTTACATTGCCAAAAATTAATCGATATAATCCGCCATCCCTACTTAGTTAACCGTGCGGGTGCGACCGGCGGTCCGACGGACCATCGCATCGGTTCACGAGAGGGCTCTCTCTAATCGTGTAATTGACTTCCCACGAACACCGTCAGTTTTTGCGTCTGCGTGCCTTCGATCTCACTACATGGATACTGGCAACCGTTTAGTTTTTATTTCAATGGAAGTCCCGCACTTACTCGTATGGAATCATTTTGATTGGGAATGACTTTAATTGAAAATTTGGGTACGCCTCCAGTCAACCGCGATGCAGAGGAATATCTTGATGCTCCCTTACAGTTTAATTTTAATATATCTTTATTGGTTTTTCCCTATGTGTATATTCAAATAATTATAGAAAAATATACTACAAATAAAAAATACATTTAATTGACTGATCTGAGGTGAGGAGTGATGCTAGTTGATATCGAATATTAGAGACCTGATTTGTTTGTATTTGAATAAAAAAAGAACTTATGGGATAGGTTGAGTGTGAGTTGAAAAGTACTCAAGTAAAATGATTTGCTGCAGTTTGCAGAAGTCGTAAATTTATTTTTATGATGCAACAACTAACCATACCATACACCATACATAGCATGAAACATGAATACAAGTACAAAATAACGTTTCCTTCGATCTCTTCTATTTATACTGTATCCCGCAAAATCTCTAATCCCACTAATAAATCACTCGTTACAAATAATTTCTCGTTACTCAGACCGCATCTGTGTACCGAGCGTTACATTGAAGCAGTTGCTGCGACGGACTTACTTCTCAAAGAAACCTACGACATGCGCTTATAAAAACTATGGCACCCGGCAAATTGTACCCTACACTCGCAGCAACACGGTTGAATTCACGTTGCTACAAAAAGTGTGATAGATCAAAACGGAATTAAAAAACTAATCGAAAATGAATGCACGTCGCCTCAGACGGCCGAGAAAGGAAAGCACGTATTTGTCGCGGTTCCGTAGGAAAAAAATCTTATTTCATTCATAAAATGAGTCGCATTCAGAACGGAGTTTTTTTTTCTTTCACCGTCGGACCGCGTTATTCATCGGGCCGCTTGATCGACGTGAAATGATGTCAAAACTAACTTTTTTTAGGGTTCTTTACATTTAACACACTGTTCACACTCGAGTGGTTCCGTCACGGATACGGATTTTCATAGTTCGGTTCCCAAGCCGGAGTTGATCTCATTTAAGTGACCTTACGTTTTATTTCTTGGGTTTATTTTAATCCTAACATACGTGATGGGGTGATTGATGGGAAAATGTCGATTATTTTGGATTTGTGTTGATAGAATACAATCTATTACCAGTTCGGTTGATCGATGACGTAGCTACTGTTGAATATGCATGCAATTCAAGGCAATATTATGATTTATGTGATTACTTTAGTTGAAGATTGTGTAAACATTTGAATTGGTACAAATTTTTGCATAGGTCAAGATTTTGTGCCTACTGTCTTTGGGGTTATAGAAAATATGGGAAAAATAATCCTGTATAGCTCTTTATTCATCGACTTATTAGAATGAGCAATGAATTACTTTACCTATCTACTGGCCAACGCATGGAATCAACATAATAGCATCAGGACACCTACGGAACCATGTGTATTTTTTTAGTACTGGAGATAGTAGTACGTACGGAAATTGTGCCCAGTTAATGGCGATAGGGTCCTCTATTATAGGGAATTTAAACATAAATGACGAAATGTGGGTGTATCAAACCTACTCTTATTCTTAACCCTTCGGTTTATACAAATTCATTTACTAACTAGCACTTTGTCCGCCGTGTAGCTTTCTATTAATGAACGAATTTTCAAAATCGGATTAGTTGTTCCGAAGATTACCTCATAATTATGGAAGTATAGATGGAAATACGTAATAACAGCCAGACTCGAGAACTGAACCTAGGATCCCAAGCTCAACAGTCGCATTATGACTTCTAAACTAGTGAAGAATTCAAAGTGGTCAATAAAGCAAATTCGCGCGCGACACCTATCGAGCTATCTTAGAAGTGTGAACGTAAAATACAAACGTCTTACAGCCGTGCTAATAATGTTTTCTGTGTGAAGAAATAGCTTCAATATTTTATCATACATTTGAAATTATTATCGCTTCAGGGTAAGCTGAGATAGGCTAGTTGATCCAATGTTATTCTAATGCATAAATGTTCGGTATTTGATATTGCACGGGTTTCTATAGAAATTTGCGCAGGAGGTGTATGTTGCTCAAGATAATATCTACATGATTTAAAATGTGTAGTATTATGCAGTATTATGCTGTTCAAAAAACAAAGAAAGAAGGATGTCATGACACAATACCTACTGTAATACAATGATATTCAATAGCAAATATTTCAATTGAAAGCTTTTCTACTTTAAGAAAGAAATTATGATCTTGCTATCAAAACGAAAGATTACTATCTTTTTGTATGAAAAAAAAATACATAAATATAGGCCGCACACGTTATTTTAAATTACTAGTCAACCCAATTTAATAAAATGTTTTGTAAAAAAACAAATATTTTGAAAAAATGCTGGCGATCGTCACTTAGTACAACTTAGATTTTCTCATTCAAACATCTCCAATTCCAAGAATCATCAAAAGATGTCACCTCCACTTTCTTCCATTCAATCATTCTCAGAATCTTTTAATACAAACGTCTCACAGCGATTCAATTCATTCTCAGAATCATTTCATACAAACTACTCCAAAAACGACAGCCAAATTACTAACTCGCCTCACAAAGTTAACATGGCGACCTCACACAGTCACAAAAACGCTAACAATATCTCAGCGATGGAGCACGTAGCAAAGAGAACAAAACTAGACTTTACATAAACGGCGAAACTTTCGAACGTAACGCAATCATGATCACGACTCGATCCTTTGTGCGGATCGATACGATCCATCGATCTGTGCGTCGCGCCGTGTACGCATGCATTATGTACTCGCATTTTTAGGGACGGTTGCACTGTAAGCGTTAGATGTGTCGATTAAGGCGACGGTAAATGGTAACGGCCGTAAATCTCAAGTTTTAAATCTCTTATTTCGCCGTCAAATAATGCAGGCTAGTTGTGCAATTTTTTTTATGTTAAACTAGAACATATGTACATCAATCGTACCTGTGAATATTTAACTATTGTAGCAAAATACTTAGTGAAATAAATTCATGAATTACTGTCTACCCAAAACATAAAAACGTAATTACTTTCAAATCGCTTAAGATATTTTTATGATTTGTTTTGTGTGAAAAGACTATGTTACTACCTATAATATTGCCTGTTACTTTTTTTTATTTTATATTTTAGATACTAAAAAGTAATAATACGTCTAATTCGGCACAGCGCGCTCCTTGATAGGCGAGTCGTATTGCTCGGTGGACGTATGTCGCGTTGCTCAGCTCAGCGTAGAACACTCAAGCTATACCACCCAAATCACTCAAGGCCGTTGGCAGTTATCAACGCCTTAAAATATTTTTATTGTTGAAAAATTCATACCAATACACGTTTCTTTAAAATAAATGTAGAATATATTGAAATGTATTCTACATTTATTTTAAAGAAACGTTTTTATTGTGTATTGGTTTGAATTTTTCACCATGAAAATAAAAGATTAAAATAGTTGCATATTTGTGTACAAATTTTACTCTGCATGAATTTCCAGCCAGACATGATAATGTCGGGATAAGCAGCTTTTCAGTTGTTTGGGCATTGATACATTTTAGTACCAAATTATATTCTCCATAGAATATCTTTAGTAGTCAATGCATTAGTGTAGAAACCTGACTGGTACTCAAACGATAATACCTACTTCCAAAATATTAGTTACTTAAATTCAAAGTTATCTCATGAATGACAATATTTAGTGTAGAAACTGACTGGTACTCAATCGGAAATACCTACTTCCAAAATATTAGTTACCTACTTAAATTGAAAGTTAACTCATAACATTATCGTCTTACTGTCTTAATCTCTTTGTTAGACAGTAATTACGACTAGGTATACAGATCTATTGATTTTGTGAGCCTATCTAGACAAAGAAAATTTATTTACCTGATAAGCTTAGTTTAAGACTATTGTATCTGTATGAGATTAGAATTATTACTTATACTGAAGAAAATTCTAGTCACGTACAAGGAAATATTTTCACAGATTGCTTTGATGAAAAGATCATCCTTTATTTTTGTACAACTTATTAACTTAATTCATTTGTTATTAAGGTCTGCGTTAAGATTTTATTATGTTTTCCTAGTTTTGAACAATCTTTATTGTAGCTGCCTTAAGATTTTCTTCAGTTTTTCTAGGTTTAAACTGGTTTGATTGTCGCTTGTTATGAGTTTTGTATTGCTCTACATTACGTTTTCCTAGTACCTACCAATGGCTCTAACCAATAAGAACTCTGAACTTTGCCTTGAATCTTGATACGAAAGACCAGGTTTAAGGCATTCCTAACTATTTTGTTATTAAAAAAACCTCAGACACCACGTTAACTTTTCTTTCTTCTAACTTTAATCAACACTCTAACCGTCGTTTAACCCTGGTGCAACCGACCAGGTACTATGCCCAGAAACCCGATAGGCATCTAGCAATGGGATCGTTAGTTAGTGCAACTTGAAAGCTATTGCGGGCATTTTGCTTGAAATTAACAATTATGGTCTTACACTCGATTTGTATGTTCCAATGACCACATCGACGTGAAAGGGGAGCTTAGAATAAGTTGTAGCCGCTAAAGATTTATTTTGCCAGTATTTAAGGGCATTTTCTATGTTGAAGTAATGGGACTGCGATGTACGTATATTCGATTCGTGGTGTTTGTAAAATATATTTTAGTGTTATGTATCTAGATGGTCGGTATATTTTGAATTATGGTGTTTGGCGCTAAGAGATATGGTGTATGTTAGCTATAAAAGTCAGGTTCGATTAGTATTGTTGACTGTATTTAAAATAGTAAAAACGTACTAAATTGATGATTGTTTTTAAAGATTGAATTCCTGTCTAATTGCGAGTAGGTACTAGGTATATTGCGATACCTACTCGCACTTAATATGAAAATGATTTCATAGTTGTCAATTAATTTAATTATAAGTAGAGCAGTACAATATGCACTGAAACATTTATCATTAAATAAATAGACAAAGACCGTTTATGAAAAAAAATGTGGTATCTAATATTAAATGGTTATCAATTTTGAATACATATTCATATCCATCATCATAGCATCAGTTCTCCAACTAACCCCTTTATTGGTTACTATAACACCAACAAATTACTGAAATGCCAAACAAGCTAAAACCCAACCAAAGAAAGTCACAAAAGCCGAGATAAAAGGGCAAAAAAAGACCAACATGTTCAAAAAAACACTCGAACACACCCCTTACAGTGCTTTCGAATCAGCATAATTACGTGAGTCGAACGCAATTTGTAAGCAAACAAGGTAATCGCTGGATGTGAATTCGCGTACAAATAGGCGTCCATTAAAATGTAGCAGTGTTGGACACCGGAAGAGCGGGTCGCACACGGATGGCACGAATCGACAACCTTCGACATCACATAACGTTTAGAGATGGGATTTATCGATATCGATTTTTTTTCTTTAACCGGTTTATGCAATTTGACGGCCTGGTTTTCAGAGTTCTAATTGCTTGGTTTTTTTTAAGAGGGCTCGAAACGCGGTTGCTTATTTCTAGTATACCCGTTAACCCCTATTTAGGCTTATCATGCTTAAAATGGTGTGTTATTTAATCACCATAACTGTGCAATGAGTTCTAACGCTCATAATTTCATCGTCTTTATCGCTAGGCAATTGCCACTTTGATAGTTATAACTAGCATCCTGTGACATAAGTAAAGCGTGCTAACAAGTGGGCCATCAGTTAAAGTTATTGTTTAGTTTTTTTTTTATCCATAATAATAGGCTTTCGTTTAACCGTTATCTTGCTGGATGACGTTTAGCGATGATACGGTCTACGATGAAGCATATTTGCCTAGAAAAAACCGATTCACTCACGACTTGAAGACTCCTAGATATTTTAACACAATGGAAATGTGGAA
Source organism: Thalpophila matura (assembly GCA_948465475.1). NCBI lineage: Eukaryota > Metazoa > Arthropoda > Insecta > Lepidoptera > Noctuidae > Thalpophila > Thalpophila matura. The sequence goes on along the minus strand of OX419193.1, from coordinate 4,328,169 downwards.
TATTGTACCCCTGCAATGACTCTGATATTAAAATTAATACGATACTTAGTCCGAAACCACACATTAAGTTTCATAACAATGTTTCTAATAATTGATTGTTAATTGTTACACAAAATCTATGACAGCAGCAAAACATAAAAATATCCTAGCCTTAGCTAAATTTAATGCACTATAATCCAACTGGTGTTATGATTGCTACCCGACTTCATTAACAAGAAAAAAATCCCGGAAATAAACTTTCCCTTAAAGAGAGACCTCCAAGGCTCCAACCATTTAAGCGTGGCACGTTAAATCTCATCTTAGGAGCTAGGTAATTATCCTGGCGACACTCCAAACTGTCTCGCTCATTTCAATTAGCTCTCTTAAATATTCAATGTCTTTAAAATAGGCTGCGATTCCACGTCGCTGGGGCTAGTTCAGAAGTTTCATTACAGCCGGGGTTAATTGTTGACTCCAGTTGGAATGCTTTTATTTTTACGACATCACTCGACTTTTACGAGTTATGAAGTACAAGTTGGTGGCGTCCGATTTTGACAGTAAAGACCGTGATTTGATGGTGTTAATTTTTAATGGTTTTTGAATTTTAATTGTCTTATTAGAGTGGCTGCGATGTGGTTCTTAGAGTTGGGTTAGAACTGTTAAATATTTAATGTGGAGGATGTTAAATTTTATAACGGTTTATCTTTGGCTGGTTAAAATGTATTTAATTAGTTTAATACTAAAATAAGACAAGTGATTCATATCTTGTGAAATAACATGTTATCAATTCTGACATTATCCATCTAATAAACTAACACACACAAATACCGAACGTGCTTCTAATTAACAATTCGCATACGTAACATGACTAATCACAAACACATCTCGAATACTCACATCTCGATATTATCTACAATAAATCGATAACGTCGCATCGATGTTTCCGCATCGACACATCGGTGCGCGCGGAATGCGTCGGGGCGCATCACTACGCACACGGACTGATGATCATTGCTGGCGCATGCGCTCTATAAATAATATGTTGTAAAACGATTTTCGATAGATTAATCTGAATCGTGAGCACGGTCGTGCGCCGGCGGCCACAAGAGGGATCTATTGTAGATCGATGCTGATTTAGGAATGGTTAGAAGGTACGGGAAGACTTGTCGTATTAATTGTGAATTACATATAGTGTTAGCTTGATTTATTGATGTTACTTCCTATTTTGCATATGGTTGAAATGGGAATACAGGGTGTAGTATGCAAAGAAAAGGCACTATCGTATTTGAGTAAACTTTTCTTTCTTAGATTCCAGTTATTCTGACAGGCGATCTGATAGATGTATGTTGATTGTCATCACTTTCTAACAAAAAAACATACGTGCTCTCTTCACAGTTTTTATTCTACTCGATTGCAAAGACAAAGGATGATTTTAGACCGCATTAAAATCCATTGTGTAGGTAACTCATAAGAACTAAGCGGACAAACAGATGAAAAGCAAAGTTACTATTTACAGATTTTTAGACTCTTAAACACAAACCCATTTAAATCTTTATCCTTACTAATATTATAAATGTGAAAGTAACTATGTCTGTCTGTCTGTCTGTGTGTTACGCAATCACGCCAAAACTACTGAACCGATTCAAATGAAATTTGGTACAGAGATAGTCTAGAGCCTGAGAAAGGACATAGACTTTTTAATGCGAAAAAAAGGCTGTAAAGGGTTGAAATATGGGGATGAAAGTTTGTATGGAAATTACGTCATTTTTAAAGCTTGAAACTTATTTTTGAGGTTTGGGGTGGAGGGCAGGTGTAGGGTAGGTGTACTAAACTTTACCCGTGCGAAGCCCGGACGGGTCAGCTAGTAATGTATAAATGCTAAGAACTCTAAGTACCACTCATAAAAATCGTGACTTCCAACGTCTAAGTAATAATTCACAGATTTTCTTCCTCATAGAGAGATTAAGCCATCAACACAAGATGTATTGGAGTTGCTTGAAGCTAGTCCAGTAACTTAAAGTTTTAACGTGATAAGATGGACTTCAAAGTAAACTAAGTCGTGATTACACGAAGAGTGGACCCGTAGTGTGCCTGACTATGCCTCACGACGATATGAATCCTGGAAAGTATTTATTACTATTAGTTTTCTTTCATATAGGTACCAGGATAACTATAATATCCCGTAAAGGATTTTGGATCATAAAAATCTTGCGTGATTTTTTTGTTCAGTGAATGCCAAAAGCTAGATTTGTTGACTTGCATGTAGGTATGTTAAATTCAACTGCATCATTAATGCAAAAGTTAGCTTCGCCGCTCACAGGCCACTCGCAATAGTCACAACGTCTCACAGAGAGGAAGCTCAAGCAGAAGTAGGGACGTCATAAGCTAAGGATGCTACCGCATGCTATAGGACTGGTTATCCTGCCCTCTTACTCACAACACAACATTTTTCTAATAACCTATACATTTTTGAAAAAAACAAACCAGTATCTCTTTAGCTCCCCTATCTGATAGATACGTAGCCCTGTGTTATTGCGCACGCGTGTGTCCGCGGCACATAAATGCGCTCCGTCCTGTGGGACATTCCCACACACTACACTCGATCGGGACGCACGAACTGAGTACGAGTATGTCTCGTGAAATGGGTAGACATTTATTATATCTACTAATGCTATAAAAAGCTTAGTTTTGCTGGGTATAGAGACTGACTTATTTTGGCACACTGTGTGCAGTGGCAAATAGGACCTCAAGAGAAATGAAAGAAAGAAAAAATATTTATTTACCTACGTGTAGATGGACACTGGACACATACAAAGATAAAAAACAAAAACAAAATAAAACTAAAACATAAAAAAAAACAATTATACAAAGAATTTTAAAAAATAAAGCGTCGCATTCACATGCAAAAGGTGGATACTCAGCAAAATGTTGTGATAACGCAACATTGAAATTATTATTTTCAACATGCCACACCGACAACGCTAATTTTCAGTGCCGACCGACAGATCAAATTGTATTGGCTTCCCAGGTACAATTGGTTGCTTGTTTACGATATTCAGTGAAAGAACTACTGTGATTAATTCTTAGTTCATATCCTAAGACCACCCGCAGTCTTGATCAAAGAGCTCACTTTTTTTTTTCAGAATGACAATCTGAATAAAATATTCTTTACTGAAGGGTGCGACCTACTGTTGTGGTGACACATCAAAACATCAAGATTTCCATGCTGTCATCTGTTTTTAATTGTACCTATATTGTTAGAATTGACGAAAAAGAACAAACAAATGCACATCGTATAAATAATGTGCAAGGAATCAAGCCTTTATTTCGATTCCTTTTTCAAATGTGCAACAACAACAAACAACGTACAGCCAGTATTCATACGCAGGAAAAATAGATCCTTTCACATGAAAAATTCATTTTACACTTTCTTAAATGGAAACTTTAAGCCCCATAAAACTTTTCAAGCGTGCTTCACATAAGTTTTACGTTCAATACTATGACTTGACCAATTTCTTTTGCATCCCCGAAAAAAACTACACAACCTTAAACTAAAGACATAAGATTCAAAATTGTGTGACAACTTTGAATCTAACCGCAGTTTTTAGTTGGCATAGGTCTAAGGAGGCGTTAAATGTAAGTTAGTCGTATTGCGAATAACTATAAAGAGTTGGTCGTGTGCGAAGGCTTCATCTATGCCTTTTTGTATGCGTTTTATGATAAGCGGAGTGTCTATGAATAGATTGAAGTTTTATTTTCATTTTTCTTACCGAATTTTCCAAAACGTTATAATTTTTTTTTATTATTGAGTGGCAATTGATGGCCGAAACTAGTTAGACTAGAAGCCGACCCCAATATAATTTGGGAAAAGGCTAGGCAGATGATGATTGAGTGGCAATAATGCAGGTGGCCCACCTGATGGTAAGTGGTCACCACCGTCTATGGAGATCTGCAATACTAGAAGCATTGCAGATGCGTTGTCCTCCCTAAAGACAAAGTTAAAATCGGCCGGTAAAAAAGCCGGTATGAATCGTATTGTAGGGACCCTTCGCCACTGGTATGGTAGTAGTACTTCTTCGGACGACTTCTTCCACAAAAAGCTCTACTACTACATAGTAAGACATACTATTATTTCCCAAACATGTTTGGATCAAATCCAACCAGCTTTTCCACTCTGCTCATTTCATAGAACGACGTTTTCGGCAGTTTCCTGTTTTAAATATGTGAAATATTATTACTCCTTCGCATATCCAGCGCCATTGCCGCGTAAGCAAAACTGCATACATCCAAAACCATTGATTAACTTGTAATCAATTATTTTTACCCTCAGATCATAGAAACAAGGAGATGTGCCAAGGCGCTATCGAGCTTGATGCCTGATCTTGAGCAAATTGCTCATATTAAAAACGTACGCGCTGGCGACGAACCGAACAAGATCGATGGTATAAATACAGTGTTTTAGTTTAGTGCTAGTGTTGAGTGACGATTAACAGTGTTAGATTGAGGGTGTGCGAAATGTTCAATGCGTAGGAGATCTTTTTATTCACAAGGAGCGCTTAATTATGCGCGTAATTGTGTCGAAAAATGTACTAAAAGTGGCATCAGTTGTTACTGTACTAATTTGCTATGATGGCATATCTCCTTGTTTCTATGACCTGAGTTTTTACCTCACAATTTTTCACAATAACACTATAATTCAGAACTGTACGGGACGGGCGTACTCGTAGCTCAAGTGTATGTCTATAGCGTTTGAGACGCCGATGTCCCGGTGCGCATTGGTTCACAGCTTCGTGTCAGCATACGTTGAAGATCACCTATTCATACGGGCAAGGAGTCTTGAAATAACAACAATAATAAGTCTTCATAACTCTTCAGGGAGCGATTTCAGGATCTGGTGACGTAGTGAAGTACCTTGCCGATGACTACGATTCGCTAAATTCACTGCGCCGCTCAGGTACCTCGAAACTTTACCGTAACGAGGCCCGCGAATCGCTCCCTGATTTAACTTTATTTATTAACAATTTTTTACTATTATTTACATGGTTTTCAGCTAATTACAGTGCTTATACTAAACCTGACTATCACATGTTATATATCACTGAAAACCTAATGAGGTAGGCTACACGCTACAACAAGTCATAACCTTTCAGGACCTAACCCTGAAAAGCTATTTCAGTATGAACAAGAAATTACGGTTAAAGTTGCTACAAAAATTATTTTACAAGTTAAATATCTACTAAGCTATGCAACTTATAACCATGAAACTACTTGTTATAGGTAGCCTAGGTAATGAAACAACGAAATGTAATATTTTTATTGTCACCAAATACATAATTATAGCACTATATAACAAAATATAAAGGTATAAAAAAACAATGTTTACAAACGACCTAGTGCCTATGTAAATAGGGGTTCCAGGGCTTTGCACATCAAAAGGGAATGTCTAGACCTAGGTCTAAACCTAGGTCTAGATCTAGGTCATCGATCTAGGTGCCCTGGAATGGTCCTATTTACATAGGCGACTTTACAAACGAGTTTTACTTACGGTTGTATAACAAACTGACTCTAAAACTTAAGTATTTCAATATTTACAAATTTAACACTGCACATAACACTTTGGTGACATCGTCACGAACATTTCTCCCGCCGTGCAGCGCCGCGACGACCCGGAGTGGAGCCGGCGCTGCAGTACCCGGTGAGTGACGATCGCCGGCGCGACGCCCGTCGTCGCGACGCCTCGTTCACTTTGGCAGTGGCACTAGCTTCTTCACCGGACGCTTTAGAGTGCCGCCAGGGGTGCGCACCTCAGCGATCCGGACTTCACCGTCGGCGCCTGGATGTACCGCCGTCACTCTGCCTCGCGGCCATGTGTTGCGAGGCAGTTGGCCGTCTGCGATGAGCACAGGGTCGCCCACCTGCAGACTGGGCCCTCGGGTGTGCGGCTCCCGCCGGTTTTGGAGCTCCGGCAGGTACTCTCTCACCCAGCGGCGCCAAAACATATCGGCGAGTATCTGCGAACGTCGCCAGTGCTTCTTGCTGTCTATATCTTCCTCGGTGAACACGCCGGGTAGCGGTAGTCTCGCCGAACCACCAAGTAGGAAGTGATTCGGCGTTATCGATTCGTCGTCTTCGCTGTCAACAGAGACGTGAGTGAGCGGTCTGCTGTTGACGGTGTACTCGGCCTCACACAACAGTGTGGACAGCACTTCTTCATGCGGGTGCTTTTCGTGCAGTACGGTGTAGAGTGCGGACTTCACGCATCGGACGAGGCGCTCCCATACGCCTCCCATGAACGGTGCTGACGGTGTGATGAAGCGCCACACGATGCCACGGCGACTAGCCTCTTCTTGGAGCGCCTCTCTGAGCTCTCTGTCTGCGCCGTGCATGTTGGTACCGTTGTCCGAGTGTATTTCAGTGGGGCATCCTCGTCGAGCGGCGAACCTTCTCAGCGCCAGTATAGCGGAGTCTGCGCTGAGGGTGGCGGCGATCTCTAGATGTACTGCTCTGGTGGTGAGACACGTGAACAGCGCTACGTATCTCTTCTGATGCTGACGACCAACGGTGACGGAGAGCGGGCCAAAATAGTCGAGCCCGGTGAAGGTGAACGGCCTCTGGTGATGTGCGAGGCGCGTCTTCGGGTGGTCGCCGGTCGCAGGCACCGGAGGTTGCGCCTTGCGAATGCGACACTGTAAGCACCGGCTCACCACCATCTTCGTTGTGGGCCGCAATCTGACGACCCAGTAGTGTTGACGTATCTCGTTGATTGTGAGCTCCGTCCCGCTGTGCTGTAGACTGCGATGCGTCCAGTCTATGTATAGTTGCGTGATGCGATGACCGCCGTCTAGTATCGGCGGACGCTTCATTTCTTCGGTTACTTCGCTGGTAGCAGCTATGCGGCTCTTCAGTCGTATTACGTTGTCTGTTAACTCTACTCGCAGCGGTCGCAATCGGCTATTTCTGTCGACGCTCTGCCCGTTCTGCAGATCGCACAATTCTTGTGCGAACGCTTCTTGTTGTACGACTCGAACAAGCACTTTTTCTGCTTGTATGACGTACTCTGCTCCCAGCTGTATGTATTTCATGTGCTGTACTTCTGTGCGAAGCGGCGATTTGCTTGAGGATGGCAACGTTTTCTTGTGCTTCCTCCAGTCTGGATCCTTTTCGATGTTTTTTCTAGTTCTCTTGTAGAACGTTTTCTCTGTCTGGGCGCTTTTCGATTTTTGACATAGCGCGATAAACTGTAGAACGTAAGCCGTAGCACGTAGTAGTCGTTCCCATCTTGAAAATCTTAGCGGGTCTGGGACGGCCTCTGACAATTTCTGTGTGCTTCGCATTTCTGTGGCTATGTGCGTTCTTTCTTCGCCTGTTTGTTCGTCGACTGCCGGCTTCTCTGACGGCCAATTTGACGGATCTTCATACAAGAAGGTGGGGCCGCGGTACCACTCGTGGTTTGAGTCGAAGTGGCGTGGCACATCGCGGGTCGCGATGTCGGCGATATTCATCTTCGTAGGTACCCAGCGCCAGTCTTCCGTCTTGCTGTTTTCTTCTATGGCGGCCAGTCGATGAGCTACAAAGGGTTTGTAGACTCGTGCCCCTCTTCTGATCCACGTCAGTACTGTTTTGCTGTCTGACCAGTACGTCACCGATTCCGGCGTTGCCTTGTGTTCTTGTACCGCCGCTGTTGCTATGCGAGTTCCCATCACGGCGGCTTGCAGTTCGAGGCGTGGTATAGATTGCAGTTTCAACGGTGCCACCCTCGCCTTTGCCATGACGAGACTGATGTGAATCTTGCCGTCCGGTGTAACGGCCCGCCAGTATACAGCCGCTGAGTATGCCATCTCGCTCGCATCGGTGAATACGTGTACTTGAAGTTCCATAGCTTCGCTGTAGCCGGGGTAACATCTCGGTATGTTGACGTTCTTGAGCTGTTCTAGATGTTGAATCCAGTTCTTCCACTGAGTGGCCAGATCTTGGTCAAGCGACTGATCCCAGTCCACGCCTCGCCTCCAGGCTTCTTGCAATATTTGTTTGGCCCGAATCGTGACTGGTGAGGCGAGGCCAAGGGGGTCGTATAGCGACATGACGATTTTCAGGGCTTCTCTCTTGCTGGGCGTTTCTTTTTCTAGTATGTTGCACGGAAGGCGCGCGAGCTCTAAGTTGAAGCTCAGCACGTCTGTAGTCGGCCTCCAGATTAAGCCGAGTATCTTCTCTATGTTTTCTTTGTTTCCGATGTTGACAACTTCAGACGGTTTCTGTGTGGGCTCTATCTGTTCTATTACTCCTGCTGAGTTTGATACCCACTTCTTGAGGTCGAACCGCGCCTGTTTGTGTATATCTCGAACTGTCTTGGCTATGCGCGCCGCCTCTTGATGTGTTCTGAAGCTGTCCAGATAGTCGTCCATGTAGTGGTTTTCGACTATCGCTTCTACTGCCTCCGGATACTTGTCGATGTATTTCTTTGCGTTCCAGTTTTTTGCGAAGATAGCTGTACACGGTGAACTCGCTGCGCCGAATATGATTGACGTCATGCGGAATTCTTCAGGAGCTCCCTCCCGCCGGTTTCCTCTCCAGAGATAGCGGAGCGCATCTCTGTCCTCCGGTCGCACCTTCACCTGCATGAACATTTCTGCTATGTCTCCAGAGATGGCGGTAAGGTGTCGCCGGAAGCGCATCATGACGCCTGGTAGAGACTGTAGCAGATCTGGTCCCGTGAGCAAGAAGTCGTTGAGTGATTTTCCTTGCGACTTCGCGGCTGCGTCATGAACGATGCGGAGTTTTTCCGGCTTCATGGCGTTGAAGACGTCGAAGTGAGGCAGGTACCACGTCTTGCCTGGTGTGGTGTTCTGTGGTGCTCTTTCTGCATATCCCTTTTGCACGAGAGAGTCCATCTGTTCCGTGTATCTTTCCTTGAGCGCGGGATTGCGATCAAGCTTCTTTTCTATTGCTACGAGCCTCTTCAAAGCTGTCCCGTAGCTATCTGGCATCTGAGTGTCTTCATTTTTCCACAACATTGCTGTCTGTACATGTCCATCTTCTAATTGTTTCGTATGAAATGAAAAATTCATAAATTGTATAAAAAACCTTACATTCTCAGACATATACAACACTTCAGACCCCAATGAGGCATACGACAGTTTTCTTAATCTATTTCAATGTTTTTATGACCTCTGTTTTCCTTACGAAATTATCACAAAATCTTTAACTAAAAAATCTAAATGGATCTCAAATGGTATAAAAAAATGCAGCAAAAATAAACGTGTGCTACTATGGCAATATAGAACTAAACCCACTTTAAAGAACAAACAAGCACTCAAAGCATATTCAAATAGGTATAAAAAAATTATGTCTTTAACACAAAGATCTCAAAATAACTATTTTATTAGTACATCACAAAATAAATCTAAAGCAACATGGACAATAATCAACAAGTCTAAAACCTACTTTCCTAAAGAACCAATAACTGAAATCACAACTGGCACAAATATGCTTACCGACCCTATTGAAATAGCAAACTGTTTTAACGACTACTACATTAACCAAGTACCTAGTTCAAACAATTGCAAAACACAAGAAATCTTTGTAAAGTCAAACACCGTTAAGTCCCTATTTATGGAGCCAACTTTCCCGCAAGATATCATAAACCATATAAAATCTCTTAGGAATACAAACAGTGTAGGCTATGATGGAATATGCACAAAGGTCGTTAAAGCAGTCTCGCAATACATAGCTCCACATTTCAGCTACATGATCAATCTGAGTATATTGAATGGAATCTTCCCTGTTAAGCTTAAAACTTCCATAGTCACTCCACTATATAAAAAACAAGACAAGCGTCTCATGCAAAATTACAGACCTATAGCTTTAATACCTATCTTTGCTAAAATATTTGAAAAAGTAATTTATAAAGCAGTATATAACTACCTAGAGAAATCAAATATACTAGTCAATGAACAGAAAGGATTTCGTAAGAACAAGACAATTAATATGGCTATTCATGACCTGATATATCCTATCATATCAAATGTAGATAAAAGAAACGCAGTATGTGCTATCTACATGGACCTTACAAAGGCTTTTGACTACGTAGATTATGCGATACTATTACGTAAGCTAGAGAAATACGGCATAAGAGGAAACATCTTAAATCTTATAAAATCCTATTTGTACAACAGAAAGCAGGTTTTGGAAATAACACGAATATGTCCACGTACTGGTAATGAAAGAAGATATAGATCTAGCAGTAAGATAATTAAATATGGAGTCCCACAAGGCAGTGTGTTGGGACCTCTACTATTCTTAACGTATATAAATGATCTGCCTAGAGAAATAAAACATCCCATGGTGCTATTTGCCGATGACAGCACAGTAGTAGTAAAATGTGACGATCCTAATACATACGAAGCAGAAATAAATTTGACACTAAATAAAATAATTACATGGTTTAATAATAATAATCTTATAATAAATTTGGAGAAGACTAAAATAATGCATTTTTTTCAAAGAACTAATTGTAGAAACCTTGACATAAAATATCTGGGGATAAAAATAGAGCCGACAACTGAGACCAAATTTCTTGGTATCATTATAGATAGAAACTTATCCTGGAAACCACAAATGGATGATATTTGTAAAAAAGTAAATAAATTTGCATATGCTCTTTTTAAATTAACTAAAATTGTTAGTCTAGAATCAGTCCTCATGGCTTACCATGGTTATGTTGGATCGACCCTAAGGTATGGCATTATATATTGGGGTAATTCAGTTGGCAAAGAATTTGTTTTCAAAGCCCAAAAGAGGTGCATCAGAGCAATGTGCGGATTACAAACTACTGACAGTTGTCAACCTCTGTTTAAAAGCCTCCAAATTTTAACCTTGCCCTCGTTATATATCTATGAGGTAAATGTATTTGTTAAAACAAATATCAGTCTATATGAAATAGCTTTTAAAAGCCATTATAGAAAACTACGAGATAAAAATAAGTTAGAGCTTGAAGTACGACATGGGAAGACGGCTCTCATGAGAAAAAGCTTTTTTTGTATGGCCCAAAGAATATTTAATAAGTTACCTGACTCAATAAAAAATCTAAATTTAGTCGTTTTCAAGAGTAAACTACGTACTATTTTGATACAGAAATGTTATTACTCTGTCAGTGAATACTTTGATGACAATATTGTATAATCACACCTGTGTCAAAATAATTTATGGGCAAGTTGACCTCTTGATTTGTTTAAATATATCTAATAATTATGCAGACCATGTCAATTTTCATCAATTTAGAACTTTATTTAAATACTGACATTATTTCGTCTCATCCAATTATTGACATTATTACTTTTTATTAAACTATTGACATTATTAATAAAACTATTGACATTACTGCATTTTATTAAAGTATTTGGACATAAATAATTCAAACTCAATTACTATGTACATACATTACATTTATTTGTTACGACTAGGCTAGGAAATGGTGTTTAATTTTGATGGAATGTATAATTTGAAACAATGTCAAGATTAACTGTCTTTTTTTTTTTTTTTTTTCTCCTTGTATGTTTAATTGTCTAGTGAGTATACCTACTTAATAATTATTGTAAAATGCGCCAGGAATCATAATGATAAAACAATTAATAATACCTAATAATCAGATATTTGTACGCCATATGGCAAAACATAGAGAACATTATAATAATTTTAACATCTTCCACACTGTTGTAACCTATGTTTACAAATAAAATTTTTGATTGATTGATTGATTGATGACGATTGAGTATATCTTCTGCCTTCTTCTCAGGGTCAGAGTCTTGACGGCGTGGATTGATGTACATCGATTCAAGTGCGAAGAATTGACGCAGCTGCTCTTCTATGTTCTCATCGCTGGTTGACAATTTGTTGACGCAGTGCACCTGCTGACCCAGTGTCCTGGTGTGTGCTCCGTGCAGGGCCCAACCTAGTGCTGTGAGTGACGCAATAGGCTGGTGTTTGGGTCCCCTGCGAATGTCGCTGGCCAGCAGTAGGTGCCAGTTGTCTTGACCGATGAGTATCTTGGGAGTGCCGGCGTCATAGATGAGATGTTCCCTGATGTCTTGCAGGTGTTTGCAGTGTGCGACATCTTCTTCGCTGATCGTCTGTGGCGTGAGATGAAGCTCAGGTATGGTGCGCGCTCTGAAGGGGATTTCGTTGTTCTTCTGCGTGATGAGTGTGACGGTGATTCTTCTCGAACAAGGGGTGTTGATTGTTGTGTTTCCAATCACACCGATCTTCAGCGGTTCAAGCTTGCCCTCTGCTCCGAGTTGCTTTGCTATTTCTTCATCGATGAGTGAAACAGTCGATCCATCGTCGAGTAGCGCGTAGGTACTGACTTCTCCCGCCGGTCCGGCTACTTGTACCGGTACTATCTTCAAATACGTCAGGCTGGATGAAGTGTGCGAACTGGCCACTGTTTCTTGTGATTGTTTCTTGTTTTCTATAGCATCGGGCTTCTTGACCTCTTCTGTTTTCGTCTTCTTCTCGTAATGAAGAAGTGTGTGGTGCGAGGCTGTGCATCCCTCGGCGCCACATCTTGTAGTCTTGCAAGCGTGTCCTTGGTATCTGCTCCGTAGACAGCGGAAGCACATGCCATGTTTCTTCGCGAGTTCCCACTTCTTGTCGATTGAGGCTTCTTTGAACTTCGCACATTCAGATGCGTAGTGTCCCTCCTTGTTACAGACGCGGCATCTACTGGGTGGCCTGTCTGTAGTCACGTGGGTCCTCTGTGTGTTGCGTCTTGTTGTTGAATCTTCGGTGGTCTTGATGTTCTCAGGCGGAGCGAAGGCGCTGCAGAAGCGAGCTTGTTCAGTGATGAAGTCGCTGAAGAGACTGAGGTCCGGTAATGCTTGATACTTCTCGGTGAATGTTCTGTACCACTGTGTTCGCAGTGAACTCGGCAGCTTCTCGGTGAGTGAGCGCAGTAACTCGGCGTTCATCAGGTAGTGTTCTTTCTTCAAGGCACGCAGAGTGACGACACCGCTTCTGACTCGGCTTGCGAATGTGCAGATGTCCTTTGGAGTCTCGTTGCAGCGCGGCAGTCCTCGCAGTCTTTCTGTTTCCGCTTGTGCTATTGAGTCTGGACGGCCGAACTGCAGCTCCAGTTCCTTCATGATGTCGTCTGGTCTTGCGTGGCCGATGAGTTCAGAGCTCACTGTCTCGAGTGCTCTTCCTCGCAGGCTTCTTCTAAGTCTTGCTGTATTTTCAACGTCGTTGAAGTATTTCCGTGTTGTTTCATAGATGGCACGGAACGATAGCCATTCTGTATGTGCTCCACTGAAGTTCGGTAACATCATGATGACCTTCGACGCAGGGTTGTATGAAGCGCACACGGCTTCACCATTCTTCTTGGCGGCAAGCGACGCGATGGCAGACGTGAGCTCCGATATGAATGGACGGAGCTGCTCTTCCCCCTTGACATCTTCTTGAGTCTTGAGGGTCGCGGTGCTATTCTTCTTTTCGATTTGCTTGTTCACTTCGTTGACTTCAGAAGATGGGGGTACTTGCTGTTGAAGGGCTTGCATGTCGATGTCCACGGTGGGGGCCGGCGGCTTGATGCTTGTATGTCTATTGCCCCGCTCTGTGGCGTTGTCCTCCGTTGGCTGTGGCTCCGGTGCTTCTTCTAGCCAGGAACGCACGTATTCACTTTTCGAATTTCCATCTTCTAAATATCCATCGTCCGATTCTTCTTCGGCTCTCTGAAGTGCTATCTGCGCAAGTTCCAACTTAATCTTCAGTAAGTCTTCACGTGCTTTCAAAATGTTTCTTGTCGATTGAGTTTTGTTCGTTGTTGACTGCGGCGGCGGTCGGGAATGTTCGTTACGGGTGTCACCCCGGGTAGTCATCGGCACGGCGCGGGTTGCTGGCTTGTCAGCTGGTCTCACTGTTCGGTCCGAGTCTCCTTCTTCAATATGGATGTCCCTCCTGGATGTCGATGCAGCTGGTACTTCGGTTTCTTCTATCTGTATCGATGCAGGCAGGTCTCCCCCCTCCCGACGCAGTGGAGGGCGTGGCGGCTCGGTCCCTTCAGTCGTAGACGGCGAACGCGGTGGCAGGTCATGATGGATAGGCGGTGTTCTATGTTCTCTGTCGACGTCCACTATCCACGCTTCAGGCGCCTTGCCATGCGATCTTGTAACCGGCATGCTTGATTGAAGTCTTGACGTCACAGGTTATCTTCAGTCTTCAGGTGTTGACACGAAGAAAATATCCGGCTTGAACTGGACCAGCAGATGTACGGGACGGGCGTACTCGTAGCTCAAGTGTATGTCTATAGCGTTTGAGACGCCGATGTCCCGGTGCGCATTGGTTCACAGCTTCGTGTCAGCATACGTTGAAGATCACCTATTCATACGGGCAAGGAGTCTTGAAATAACAACAATAATAAGTCTTCATAACTCTTCAGGGAGCGATTTCAGGATCTGGTGACGTAGTGAAGTACCTTGCCGATGATTACGATTCGCTAAATTCACTGCGCCGCTCAGGTACCTCGAAACTTTACCGTAACGAGGCCCGCGAATCGCTCCCTGATTTAACTTTATTTATTAACAATTTTTTACTATTATTTACATGGTTTTCAGCTAATTACAGTGCTTATACTAAACCTGACTATCACATGTTATATATCACTGAAAACCTAATGAGGTAGGCTACACGCTACAACAAGTCATAACCTTTCAGGACCTAACCCTGAAAAGCTATTTCAGTATGAACAAGAAATTTCGGTTAAAGTTGCTACAAAAATTATTTTACAAGTTAAATATCTACTAAGCTATGCAACTTATAACCATGAAACTACTTGTTATAGGTAGCCTAGGTAATGAAACAACGAAATGTAATATTTTTATTGTCACCAAATACATAATTATAGCACTATATAACAAAATATAAAGGTATAAAAAAACAATGTTTACAAACGACCTAGTGCCTATGTAAATAGGGGTTCCAGGGCTTTGCACATCAAAAGGGAATGTCTAGACCTAGGTCTAAACCTAGGTCTAGATCTAGGTCATCGATCTAGGTGCCCTGGAATGGTCCTATTTACATAGGCGACTTTACAAACGAGTTTTACTTACGGTTGTATAACAAACTGACTCTAAAACTTAAGTATTTCAATATTTACAAATTTAACACTGCACATAACACTTTGGTGACATCGTCACGAACAAGAACCATGCATAGTAAACAAGATACCACCATCATACACACTCAATACGCAATTACAAGCAAACAGTTGCCAACAATACACATTCGCACATTCGCGAGATCGAACCTTACTGATAGCTCAAAGAACGCAATAACGCTAATGCATACCCGTAAAATGACACTCGATCGCAATTACAGATAGCTTCGGTGAATGTAATGAACGACAATGTACTGAACAGAGGTCCTATATGGAAATCACACGAGATTTGACTGTCGAACGATTTGGTAAAAGGTATGTATAAGACTGTCACGACATGACGTTGTCACGTCGGGGCACCAATATGTCGAGTAATATTGGAATAAAATTAACTTTTTTTCTCTAGAGGATTTTTCCTTATATCGTAGGTGCATTCACAAACACAAATATCACCTAAACAAACATACCACCAAACAAATATTTGCTCCGTGCGGAGATTGATCCCGCAACATGTCACGCAACAGCAAATCTTTCAGCCATTCTGCAAACCGTGCCGTCTAATATGCGTATATGATGACTCAATATGTCACCCTGTTGGAGTCAGTAATACGGTGATATGCGACTACAGCTATATCTTGGATATTGATAAACGTTGATTTAGGTATTAAGTTTTTCACAGCACTGAATTCCATAGGTACCCATAAAATAAGAATTTCAGACTGTCAGATAAGAATTTTTTCTTGTTTTATGCTTTTCAGTTCGATTTTTTTCGTAGTCGGGTTTTAGTTTTTAACTTTTTTTTTTTTCAAATAATGTCAAAATGCAATAAACATCTAATAGGTATTTGACATCTCTCAAAGGGCTCAAGCTATATTTTACCAACTATAAGACAATTTTCACTCGATAAAATATCGCTCGATGTGCACAATTCGGTCGACTTTCGACACATGTGTGACAAGATCTCATTGTTACGTGCTGGCTAAGATCGCGGACCGAACGGCTCGTATCTGATCCAGGCATACGTTTGCACTATAATAGTCCGTTTAACTAAGTAGGTCGTGTGAGCTGCAAATGTCAAACGCTATACATTTCGTTGCTTTGGTTTTTGGAGATACGACGACTTGTTTAAAAGAGAGGTTGGTATTGGTCAATCTGACCAATGCAAAACATGGAATGGCTATCTTCTGAGATGTCGCCACAGCTCCTGAGGATGCGCTGTGTTGACAGCGGGGGACCTGCTTGTCCCCTAAGCTGTCGGCACAGTGAACCCTCATTTTAAAGAGTGGCAAAGGCAACGTGCTTTTACTTGGTGTTGCAAGCGTTTCTTGGGCAATCGCTTACATCAAGTAGGCAAAAAAAATTTTTGAACGATCAATACGTGCTGCATAAATTATAAAATTATTTAGCTTCAGCCCGCGGCTTCGCCCGCGTTTTTCGGGATAAAAGGTAGCCTATGTCTTATTCCAGACTATAATCTATCTGTGTGCCAAATTTCATCCAAATCCATCCAGCCGTTTCAGCGTGAAGAAGTAACAAACATACACACACACACACACACACACAAACTTGCGCATTTATAATATTAGGTCTGGCACCAGCTTTCAAGAAAATATAAACTGCACTTGCACTTGTACTTATTCAGTGTAGTTTATTTTTGCGTATTTCTATAAAAATGTCAGGAGTTGATTGGATGTTTTTGACTCAGTAGGTAATACCTACATGGACCACAAATCAACTGCGACCACAATTTTTTCTTGCGAAACATACGTCAATAGATGTAAGAACTGATTAAACAAATGAACTACGATATACATTACATAATACATTCATAATTATCAATACGACCATGTACCCACATATACGTGCGTGTAATAGTTTACAATACAAACCGTTAGCATACTCCACTTGCATACAAAGTTAGACCTAATTACTTTCCTAAGTTATACCGCCGGGTTTAATTGCAATTGCATTCAATTAATATTACAATACCATTGTTTACAATTACAGGTCGCACCCCGAGCGATTGTAATACATTAAATGTTATATACAGGGTGGAATTAAACTGTTGCGAATAAATAATATTGTCGTGATTGACTTCTCCTGTGCATAGTGCAGTGTGTATAGTGCAGTGATAGCCTAGTGGATTAACCATGTGCCTCCCATGGCGAATGGTTCGAGTTCGATCCCGAGGCACACACCGCTGACTTTTCGAATTCATGTGCGTATTAGAAATTAATTATCACTTGCTTTAACGGTGAAGGAAAACATCGTGAGGAAACCGGCATGTCCTAGAACCAAAAATTCGAAGACATGTGACGTCCACCAACCTGCACTGGGCCCGCGTGGTGGACTACGGCCCACTCCCTCTCACAGAGGAGGCCTGTTCCCAGCAGTGGGAACATTATAGGCCCATTATGCTTATGACTTCTCCTGTATCAAGAAAAAATACGTTAGGTAATTGCCAAAGTATGAAAAAAACTATGATTTATCATCATACATTACCTTTTTAAGGTTTCATTATAAAACTAAAAACCCTGAGTTTTGTCATGTCCGTCTGTCATACCGTCGTAAAATCCACAGTTGTTAACTAATGGAACCTCGTAAGTTTTCCGTGAACCGCCATAAAGGCGAGTACCTACCTACCTAGTAAATAACAAAAAAAAAAACAAAATAGCAAAAAGTGGTAACTTTTATAATTTGTGTGGTAGATAAGGATCGTCTTTAAGTCTAAAAATCAGCAGTTTTCAATAAAATAA
Source organism: Thalpophila matura (assembly GCA_948465475.1). NCBI lineage: Eukaryota > Metazoa > Arthropoda > Insecta > Lepidoptera > Noctuidae > Thalpophila > Thalpophila matura. The sequence continues at coordinate 4,310,289 of OX419193.1, read as the reverse complement.
TTAAGATAACTTTGAGTTTTCTTTAAAAATGCCATACTCTTGACTACTTTGAACACCTTTCTATTAATCTCTAGATTTTGACTCACCCTGTAACACAGGTAGATATTCGTGTGAGGCAATATGATAACAAAAGAGTATGTTACAGTGGTTCAATTAAAAACTGTATCACATGTTACAAAAAGCCCCGGAGCCGTTTTGTAAGTAATATTTTTTTGTTTGCATATGTGGAGCAGTACGTGCCTAAATGCTTTTGTTCAGGTGCTCGACAAACAATAAGCCACTCTATAGGTTTTTTTTTATGTCGTAAGAAGTGAATGTGTAGCAAGTGAGTTGGCAAATGTTCCGTGTTTGATATTAAGTTTTGCGTCAGCTTATTATTTGGTAAAAGTACTTAGAGGAAAAGGAGCTTTAAAGGTATGCCGTGATGTTCCTGAAACATTTTATAGCATAAACTGTAGGTATAATCAGCTTATAATGTTCCCACTGCTGGGACATAGGCGTCCTATCTGTGAGAGGGAGTGGGCCCTAGTTCACCACGCGGGCCCAGTGTGGGTTGGTGGACGTCCCAATCTTCGAATTTGTGATTCTAGAATATTTATTAGTATATACAGGGTGGCAGGTTAAACAGTGGAAATATTTTAAGGGGTCATTGTACTCATAATTATGAACAACTTTTACTATGGGACTAACCCAGAAATCGCGAAAAAAAAATCAGCTGTTCCATACATTTTGTTGAGTTATGTGAACATAAATGTATGGAACAGCTGAATTTTTTTGGCGATTTCAGCGTTGGTCCCATAGTAAAAGTTGTTCATAATGATGAGGACAATGACCCCTTAAAATATTTCCACTGTTTAACCTGCCACCTTGTATATTAGTTTCCTCATGATGTTTTTCTTCACCATTTTTAGAGCAGTGAAGTGTGCGCCTGCCGAGGTTCAAACCCATCACGACCTATTATATGTATATCCACAGAAATCATACTAATTGACTTTATTTAGATTTCTGTGCTTATATCCTAAGGTTATTTTTTTTTTTTTCTGGTTATTATTAAAATTTAACTCTATGTTTCGATAGTACTACTAAGGGCAAATCGTTGTGCCGCGGGAAAACAACCACTAAAATTTCACGTTGTATACTTTTTACTAGGCAGGACTGTAAATATTATTTTAATAAATAAAGTTAAGCAGGTTAGTTATGGACCCCTAGTACTCATGAAATGGACCTCTCGGGGATATGGATGCCCGGATCCCAGGTTAAAAAACCCTGTAAGTTAAAAGATGTAGAAGCTTTTAACTTACCCCACACGAGATGACGAATGCTAGCCTACGGCCGGTCCGCGACACCATACATCATACATCGGGTAATTGTTGCCTCCAGTTCCTGTGGCCTAGCCTTTAGGTCCTGGGTGATTAATCTAGAACTAGACCGGAGTGGAAGCTATTACTGATTTGATAGAGTTATAGCTGCTCTGATGAGGAATATGGCATGGAGTTGTACAATGAAATTGAAATTAGGTGTTTTAGTTTTTACTGTTCCGTACCTTGTATAAGACGGAATTCTTATAAGATCACTCATGTCCGTCTTTCTTTGTTGGTTATTCTAGAAAACTAATAACATAACATACCTATCATATTATGGGGTATCATTTGAAGAGCTTACTGTAAAGAGTCTAAAAATTACCATTTTTTTTATAATTTTAAGTTCAGTGATGATGATGTGCAAAAAACTACCGTTCTCCCCTGTTCTCCTGGGTTTCTCAAGCTAAAATTTTGATTTAAATAGGGTTAGTAGATATTGAGATTACAGGAAAATTGCAGGTTTTTTCGGAGTAACAGTTGCGGGAAAAAAAAAGTAGATAGTTTACGATGGCTAAGTGGGCAAAAAAAATGTTTTTTTTTAAAATGTAGATAGGTACTATCTCTTAATTTAGAAGTAAGGTTAATTAGCAATTTAAATTAGCAGCCGCTCGTGATTATCTTCTGTCCAGCCAAGTAAGATGCGGGCCTGCGGGCGATGCGGGCCTGCGGGCGGTGAGTAATGGGTAGCTCACCGTCCGATCAGGACCAGGCCCGTGCCGAACGGCGCGTACGTGTTCCACGCGCGCCTCAAAGAGATGTCAGCATCGGAGAGGGGGCCCTCTAGGGCCCAAGCCTGCCGGGAAAGCGGGATTGTCCGGAAGGGATACCGCTGACCCGGACAAAAGGGCTAACGAAGGAACATGGGTGGGTTTTAGTCAGTAAGAGTCTGACACTCCCTTCCGCTCCGCCCAGAGCGGGAGGGGTCATTTGATGATTTCCCATCCTCAAAAAAAAAAAAAAAAAGCCAAGTAAGATCGTGCGGACTGTAAGTTGATTTATTTTGATTAATCAATTTTATTTTCTCTTATCTATATAATATATCGTTTACATCAATAAATCAACCAATAAAAAGATTCACTTGACACCCGCAAGACACGCGTTAAGGGCAAATTATTTCGACTAGAAAAAGATAAATAAAGCTTCCCCTTTGCCGAATAAACGGCAATAAATCGACATGCCCTTATGTCAACAGCGTATTAGTGAATACTGAAGCACCAACTTAACATGATCTTCTATCTCCTAAACACAATTTAGGCAGAAAGTTCAATTTATACCGGACGTGTTAAGCCCTCAGATTTGTCACGGGTAAATCACGCGAAAAATCCGACGATAAACGTCTATATCCGCTTTTCCCACACATTTTCGCGTTTCCCTCTCTCATGTGCTCACTTAATATGATGGTGTTTGCCCTTTCTCCCCCATGCTACTGAGTTTTACACCTACCAAGCGACAACGAACCTTATCGTCATACATCTACAATATAATTTCTAATGACGGCATTAAAAATCAAAATGCGCGTTCTTTTTTCCAAAAGTCTACATATGACAACCCTTGATTCTAAACACAAACAAAATAGGGTCGACTTTCGTTTGACAGTCAAATTGGCTTATAGGCAGTTTTTCTTTGAAATGGGGAAGTTGGGTGACATTGTTACACAGTGTATTGCACATTATTGGTGATTGAATGGCGTACTTAACTGGTTGAGGCGACAACTTTGATAAGGTGCCCCCGTGTGGATAACACGGGACGAGGAAGTTAGCCATAAATTGTATTGGCGTAATATGTTGTGGTGAATTCAATACATTTTTATTGGTGTTCGCTGTTAGTGTATTATTATTATTCAATAGCGGTGTAGGAAATTTTATTATATTGCGAGATTGGGGAAATATATTCATGTGAAGGAGACGGGCTTTTATGATAACTTCTTTACCAATATTTGTTGTTGTAAATTCCGGACGTATGGCAACCGTACGCACAGAATAAAATCCGTTACTTCTTTTTTTTTCAGGTCTGTGTATATTTGTGTATGTAAGATGTATGTTTTAAATGCAGCTATAATATAAGAGAATTTCTAGCAATTAGATTCTTTTAAAAAGAAAAAAAAAAGGTAATCATTTAATCATTAGAAGGAAAACTCCAGTAGTTATTTTATTTACTTACCTACCAGAGGCGAAACGTGAGGGGAAGCCGGTACATTAAAATAGTAACAAAATTATGAATAACTCCGTTTTATTTGTGTCATACCTATTTGTTTATTCAAAATAGGTAAATACAGTTAATAAACAATTAGGTATGACATAGTAAAGCGGAGTTATTCATAATTTTGTTACTATTTTATTGTACCGGCTTCCCCTCATGCTTCGCCGCTGTTACCTACGTATCTTTTGTAATCTTTAAACAAATCAGGTAAAACAAATTGTGGTTTAGTATCAATCGTAATAGAATACTTAACAATAGATTGAAAACCGCAGTCTGCCGTATATAGATTCAATTGTTCGATATCCATTTATTTATCTCTTTTCATTACAAATAATTAACAGGTATCTATACTACATTATTATAAAATTGTAAAAAAGCCGTGTCTGTACATTAAAGATATTCCAGAAAAAACAGTCGAGATAGGGTACTGGGACGTAACCATACACAAAAATATTTTTTTTAGATTTTTTGTCTGTTTGTCTGTTTGTGCGCGCATCACGCAAAAAGTACTGAATGGATTTTGATGTGGTTTTCACAGTTTATAGCTTAGGGTCCAACTTAAAATCTAAGCCATGATGATTCCGCTGAAAAAAACTTTAGATACAGCTTGACCTCTTGGTAGTACTAGCCAACCTACACTACGGAGGTCATTTAAACTGGTCAATTCATTGTAGTCCACGCGTACGGAGTCGCGGGCAAAAGTCTAGTTAGGTAATAATGAGGTAAATTAAAGTCCATTTTATTATTTTGATACGTAGATAAGGATCTTGAACACATTATTATGGTTCTATTACGTAATTATAGCTAAATCGCTTAATTGAGTTCTCACCTGAGGGGTACAGGGGCGCGGGGGGTAAAACGAAAATGGGGGGCGGGAGAGGCGCGGGCGGCAGGCGCCTGACGCTTAGATACAATGTTATTACAAGTATTTGTAGTATTTGTTCTTTCAATGTGATTTGTTATACGACGATGGTAGTCTAATGAGTGATGGTAAGCAGTTACAGTCAGTGGCGTGCAGTGCATATAGGCAAGTAGGCAGTGCCTACCTCATATGATTCAATAAAACTATTTTAACTGTTACTACATAAATAAAATATATCAATCATGACTAATCTATTATATAAAAATAAGTCGGGTTTTCCTTCCTGACGATATAAGTCCAGAACGGACGAACCGATTTCCACGGTTTTGCATTCGTTGGAAAGGTCTCGGGCTCCGTGAGGTTTATAGCAAAGAAAATTTAAAGAGGAAAATTTAAAGAGAAAAGCGGGAAAATCTTTTTTCACATACAGCGCCATCTCTGATACATAGCATGTACTACGGTGGCGAAACGGAGTTCGCCGGGTTTGCTAGTTATTGATATATAATTGATGTATATTGATGTAGTAATAGTTAAAGTGGTTTTATTGAACCTTAAGAGGTAGTCACTGCCTACTTGCCTATATGCAATGCACGCGCCTGGTTACAGTAGTCTATGAAACGCTTGCAGCACCAAGTATCACATGCGCATTGCCAACCCTTCAAAATGAGGATTCGCTATGCCAAAAACTTAGGGGACAAGCAGGCCCCCGCCGTCAAGAAAGCGCATTCTAAGGAGCTCTGGCGACCTTACTCACCACAGGAATGAACAGGAATACAACACTACTGAAGAGTAGCTTTATTTGGCTGTGGTATTCTGTATTTTTAACCGTGCGCATCGCTCTAGGGCCAAGTTCACCGATAAGATAACAGTCCGTTAAATTGAAAACGTTTGTTTATCATATACCTACTTTTCTATACAAAAAGTCATGTTAAACGGCCGTTTTCAATTTATCGGACTGTTATTTTGTCGGTGAACTTAGGTCTTAACATCGGTCGTGGCGTCGTTTATTGTTTACTGGACGACACGTTTTCACTGAGCAGAAAGGCTTATTGCTATGTTTTTGCACGATAAACGTCGTACAAAAAATTGCATTATGCCTCCATGCGTAGAGAAAACGTGTAAAAATAACAAAAAATCCATAAAAAAGTGTCACGAAAACACTTTTCACTTGTAAGTACTTGAAATAACACCTTTTTGCTATTACATAAATCTTTTTACGCGAAACGTCAACAAACGAAATGATGTAAAGCGCGAGGGTTGCCAGAATATAGTTCGAAATTTCCCCAGTAGGTATATTAAGTAATATTGGTACCTAACAGTATGATTAGATTCCCAAACAATGGTGAAACAAAAACAAAATAATCTCATACAAAATCAACCCATACTTACACATTTATACTTTACCCATAGAAGATCCCTATTCCCGACCCGGGGCCTTATCCGAAGACTTCGCGCTCAGCAGTCACTTCTGCGACCACTAGACCAATGTGGCAGTATGTATACAGCATAAATGTTTTTTTTATTTTTATTTCTTCAAAATCTGTACATACAAAAATTTATAAAAATTCTGCCAAAGTGCATAACAGTTTGTCGGCAGTTGTTCTCGTGAAACAATTAAAGAAAAAGTGTTTTGTACACACACATATTATATAAAACTTACCTAACTTAACTTATATAATGTATTAAAACTAACAAAACTTGATGCAAAATGCGACCAGCTACAAAAAAAGGTCTACGGACACAACGACAGATAGTGCTTCTTCAGTATTTGTATGTAACAAAAACCCTGTTCGATCCCAAAGAGGGCCATTATGCTCATCATTGTGAACAAGTTTTACTACAGCACCAACGCTGAAATCGCGAAAAAAAAAACTGCTGTTCCATATAATTATTTGTGTTCACATAAATCGATAAAATGTATGGAACAGCTGACTTTTTTTGCGATTTCGGGGTCTTGTTATACAAAATATTGTTCATTATAATGAGTACGAGTATAAAACCTGTTCGATCCCAAAAGGGGCCACCCTTTGGGATCGAACACGGTTTTTGTTACATGCTGTATTTTTAATCAAATAAAAGAGAGTGGCAAAAAGGGCACTGGCAGACGCCCATAGAACGCTGGGCTTCAGATTGTGTAAGTCGGTACAGATATGAAATTGTGAAATGCGGTCGAGTATTTCAAGAGTATTTAAATTCATTTTTTATTTGTTTTTATACGTAATTGGGTTATAGAGTAATCTTCGTATTTGTGACAGTGAGGTTAAGTATGGTGTGAATGATCCAGTGAAGTACAGCCCGACTAATGAGTTCTCAATTTAAAGGTTTTAGTTACTGTCGACATGATATTCCGTGGAGGCACGCGCCAGCCAGCATGCACCCGTTTATGTTTTATTGGTTTTTTTCAAAATGTCAACGGTATAATCATTTTATTTCTTATTTATTTCGATTTTTGATTCCAATTCTTAATCTCTAAGATAAATTAGGCAAAGAACAATTAAAATATATTTTTATTTTTGGTTAAGCTTTTATTACTGTACCATATTAAGCCCAAAACTGCCGACGTCCTTTACTATCTGACATGTACCTAGTCATGTACAATTAAATAAACTACAAGATTTGTTACAATTTATTTTTTATAACAAGTCCATCATATACCTACCTAGTTCGGAGTAGACAGAGGTACAAATTAACACGTCTTCAGGCGCCATATTGGTTTGATGCGCGTACGCAGCGAACATATTGTTGAGGAGATTATACACTGGTTTGATAGTATATTTTTGTATGAAGGAATCAGGCTATCTTCAAATCAAAAAAAAAATTGAATCCTACTGGCAGTTCCAGAGATGAGCGCGCCCAAACAAACAAACTCTTCAGCTTTATAATTTTATTAGTACCTATAGATTAAGGACCTCCGACCAAGGATATAAACATACAAAAAAAAACCGGCCAAGTGCGAGTCGTACTCGCGCACCGAGGGTTCCGTATCATTTTTGGACGTATAAAGTGAAAAAATCCGGACCGCATAACTAAGTTTGTTTGTGAAGGAATTTTGATGATTTTGAAAAAACTGTACTAGTTAGGAACATCGATTTATTTTTGGTGCCATATTTGGGTCAATTCCTATCAACTCTAATTATTTCAGAGTTTTCGCTCCGCAAACTTCGGAGATAAGGGGGGGGGGGGATGGTATTTTTTCGGACAGTTTTCATCATATATTATGTCGAAAACTGTGAGACATAAAATAAAATGAAAATATATTTTGTGCAGATCAAGCCCTTTCATTTGATATGTCACTTGACCTAGTATCCCCACTTTAAAATTTTGGACCCCCACTCCGGCCCCTTTTGCAATGAAAATAAAAATAATTTTAGACTTTTTTCATTTGCAATAATGTTGAACAAGCATTCTTTATAATTGTTCCAAATTTCAAGTCGATAGCATTAGTAGTTGCTGAAATAAGCAGGTGTGACAGACAGACAGACAGACAGACAGACGAAGTCGCACCATAAGGGTTCCTTTTTTACCATTTTGGTACGGAACCCTAATATAGGTTACCAGAAATCACACATAAACAGACACACACGACACAGCCGTAAAATAAATCGCAGTAAATCGAAAGTTTAATATGAGCTCCATATAACCTAGAGCAGTTAATTCCCCCCTTCGATTAATAGCAACACGCTGCAATAACGTGAACACGGTGTCCCGCTGTTGGGCGTGCGCAGGCGCACAACACTTATTAGTATTGTAATACAAAATCACATATCATTGTGACGTGACGTATCGATCGTGTGTGCGGCCATTTGTACGTGTTAATGCGAACACGATTGGTTTAATTGATTTTGTTGGGTCAGAAGCGTGCAGAACTTTTTTGTCCAACTACGGCAAAGTCAAAAGGGAGGTTAAGATTTTAACAAGCTATGTATGTATGTTTGTGGGTATATCTCCCAAATTAGTAGTATTTTTTGCTATTTCAATGAGACTGCCTCAGGATATCTGACTTTATGACTGACGGTAGCTGGTTTTAAATCTGGTAGAATGCCTTTACGAGTGAAGGGTAAGTACGTCTGACGCACCCTGAGTCAGCCCTGTTACCAACCATCTTTGTTGACTGGTTAATCTCTATTCTATAACTATCAGAAAGTTCATACTGATAAAATTAATCTAGTATAGGTACCGGCACTAATCATGAACATAGATCGCGCATGTACATTTTCGGCCCAATAGACAATAAACAGTTGACAATACGTAATAGAGAATGGTCCAATTAGACGACGACCATCAACTGACGAACCAATCCCGTGCAGTTTCGGCGCCTCCCGTCTTCTTCATTTCGCCAAGAGACCGAAAAATCAGCTAATGCGCAGGTGACGTTTGTGCTCATAACTGCTGCCGCTAGCTTATACCTATTGATGCCTTTCAATATTTCTCGAGAACAAATTACCTTGAATCTGCCAATGAGTGTCAACGTTTCCCAAAATTATTTTGTCCTAATTTAGTTCTAGTCTCTAGCTCATCAGCTAACATCTTAAGCCCTTTGTTTCTGGTTTCAACACCTTTCTCAAATCACACACACATTAATTTAACTAAATTGTATCTCGTGTGACGTCATTCTTACTTTCTCAATCACAACATAAACAATTATAACACAACAGTAATAGCTAAACAGATTTCCATTAAGCGCAACAACGGAGCGGGCCCGTTGTGCGGAACAAATGCCAAAGCGCTTAGCGTATCTCAGCTATAATCTAAGGCGGTGGTCGAATGCGCTGCAGCGCTGTGATGCAACTGCGAATCAAATAATTTCGAATGTAAGCGTTCTGTTTTCGAATAAGGTTGTATTGTTTTGGCTTTAAATGTTCTACTTTTGAATAAAGTTCAAAATAAGAATAAAATTAATTTTGTGACTATTTTGTGTCGAATTAGCTGTCATACTAACAACTACTTAACCTCATCTCAAGTGATTTGATTGACTGTTGTGATTTTTTTTAATCAATGGCTGATATTAAGCTATTTCAAGACTTGTTATTTTGAATTTTTGATTTAAATATTGTTCTATTTTAGAGCAAGGCTAAAACAACTTAAAATTTCGACATTCTCTAAAAATTGCTTTTAATATTATTTCATTTTTAATACCATTTTATTTTCAGTGTTGATTTTAACGTTATCATCTAAGGATCAACGAGGAATACCAACCGTGCTTATGAATAGCCAATAATAATATTATCTTTATATATAGGTAATTTCTTTGTCCAAGTGTCCTGCCAGTTGACAACGCCCAGTTCCAATCGTGCGGACTTTGAAAGGTCATTTAATTCCTACAAATAAAAGGCATTCAAATGAAGTGCAAATAATAAAAAACTTTATTTTATAAGCTTGTTAAAACAAAATTTTATTCGTCAAAAAATATTTCGATAAATCCAATTTATCACACGAGCATCATCAAATCGACCACCATTATGAACAATTCCCTACTATCAAATCAAGCCACTGGTACCAATAAAAAAATGTATTAACCTCTAGTACTCGTATGGTCCAAATCAAAGGTCACATCATTATAATTTGTAGAGTAGGTACGTGACCGTTCAAGATGGCGGACTATCTCGACTGATTCGAAATTTGAATTCTCTTGTCGTAATAAAATCATGCACGTATGGCGGCTGGCAATTGTTTGTTGCTTTTTTTTGGTAATAGCTTAGTGTTGCCTGTTATTGATTTCGATAGTGTAAAGTTCAAAACGATAGCGGTTTGAGAATTGCCAATATGAATGTGGATAATATTTTATTAACAGAAAACATTTGGCAAGCCGACGTTAACGTGTACTTAGGTTCAGATAATTAGGACATATTTTATGAAAAATTGATGAAGTTTATGATTATTGCATGTTTTATATTTTTATCAACCGACTTAGAAAAAAGGAGGAGGTTCTCATTCGTCGGAATATTTTTTTAATAACAAGCTTTTGACCGCCATCTCGCCTGATGTTTAGCGATGAATTGGTCTACGATGGAGCACGCTTGCCTAGAAGAAACCGATTCACTCGCAACTTAAAGACAACTGTTTTAACCAAACCTATGGTACGAATCCGCAATACAACTGTTGATATACAGGATAGCATTTTTTAAAATAACCCTTCTTCTGGCGCAGTCAGGTAAAAACATAAACTGCGTAGTAATATTGAAATTTTACTCGACGTCCCTCAATGAAGGCAAATCTTACGACATGTACCTATTAAAATTAATTAAGCCGTTTAGGCTACAAAGCGTGCCAAAGAAATAGACATACTTACACTCGACATTACCCTCCTTCTGGTGAAGTCGGGTATAAAGCGCTTAAAAATACTGGCTTCACGTTGTTTTAAACATAAATACAACAAATTGACGATCGCACCATTAGGTATGCAACTTGTATAATAGCGTCCTAGGTTGATCTCACTGCTGGTTGATAAATGACCTAAGTCTCCAAAACCACCTGTGCGAGGTTGATCTACTTTTAGTCGTGACCAGAACAAGGCAACAAGTGTCAAATACCATTGTGGTTTAACACCGTTTCGCTGTCAAAGTTCTGCTCAAAACATATAAGAGGGATTTTAAAACACAAAGTCGGCCACATTTTTTTAAAATTATGATAAGGAATCCTTAGGTTGATGTCAATTTTTATACTTATTAGGCCATGAAAATTTACGAATAATAATATTAATTTTACTACTAGGTAATGTTTGTTACTCAATCACGCCAGAACAGCTGAACGGATCTAGATGAAATTTAGCATAGAGATAGATTGTCGTCTAGAATAGCATATAGGCTTTTTATCGCGGAATAATGTACGGTTAACGTGGGATAGATTTGTAATTTCCACGCGAACAAAGTCTCGGGTTACAGCTAGTATTTAATAAATTGAATGCAACTTCACTCTAGGTAACGCTGGGGCTCTCATATCCACAGAGACAAATGAAATAAATAAAGAAAAAAAATCTTCACTTTAAACCATTCCCGACACAAACACATGTGAACATACCCTAGATCAGGATTTATCAAAACAATTTGACTTCGAACTTCTAATTAGTAAAGCTGATAGCAATTTGCACCATACCAGTTGCGACACAATACACACGTACATACGAAATGTCAGGCCGATACAAGCTGTTAGCACTCGCTGGCTAATTAAACGCGTTCGCTTGAAACAATAGGTTTAGACAATTGGACCTAGGATATAGGTACGAATTGATTGGGAGATATGTAAAAGGGTTTGTTTGTGAATTCTTGTTAGTGTTAGCTTGCGTGTGTTAAATGTTAATATACATAAATTGTAACCATGGATTTGTTAAATAAGGTACAAAATGTAGAAGTTTGACTGTTAGGATCTCGTGGTCTCTTTTTATGACAAAATTGACGGCCAACTTTCAGTAATGTAAGTGCTTCTGCATTACTGGAGTTTGGCCGTCAATTTTGCCAGTTTTGAAGACTAAAAATATCCCTGTTTGTCTTTAGTGTCTACTTCATTGTGACGCCATGGTGTCATCGCCGGCTACGTAGCCAAACAATTCATTGGAATGTATGGCAGCTAACGTTGGCGACGGCCTGGCCACGTCACTAATTTGGAAGCGTAGCTACTATCGACGCCCCGCTAGCAACGCAAGGCGCGAGGTAACGAGCTACATGGCTTGGTTACTCTGTTTGGCGAGCTTCGGCTGCCAGAGGCAGCCAAGTTTACGCTGCTGGCGACGTCGCTATGACGCCCCAGTGCAGTACGGCCCTTATACTGAAAATTGGCCGCAGCTCTCAACACTTTCGAAGAAATACAAAAATTTTTAACTCCAAAGGGTTTCGACATTATAAATCAATTTGTTACTCTAGCCGAAAAACTAAAATAATTGTACAGCAGAATAAATGATTTGCCAAGCTAGTACACATACCTTTAAGTACCAAGGTAATGTATGTACTCGTATGTATGTAAATTGAACAGCAAACACACACTGTTTATTGGTCGATTTGAAAGTGATATGATTATGCTAAACTTTATCGTCGACGCCCTCCAATCAAACGGTATAGAAAATGTATGCAGCTTATCAGATTACACATGTTTCACTCGTGAGTATATCGTGCGCTAACTAGCATTTAGACATAACACTAATATCAAGAAACCAAAACTAAGCTACCTATAATCTGATCTGCATTATCGATATAGAAGCTATCTCGCTTATATGTGGAACAGCGCAACTGGGGTAGTACCTCCACGTCCTCCACCTTACAGAATAACGCCACTCTTCGGTAGGTGTTACTGTAGTGAGTAAGATCGCCAGAGCACCTGAGGATGCGCTGTGTTGACAGCGAGGGACCTGCTTGTCCCCTAAGCTGTCGGCACAGCAATTCCGAATCACGCGAATATGATTAGTGCAGTGATAGCCTAGTGGAGTGCAGTGATAGCCTAGTGGATTAACCATGTGCCTCCCACGGCGAATGGTTCGAGTTCGATCCCGAGGCACGCACCACTGACTTTTCGAAGTCATGTGCGTATTAGAAATTAATTATCACTTGCTTTAACGGTGAAGGAAAACATCGTGAGGAAACCGGCATGTCCTAGAACCAAAAATTCGAAGACATGTGACGTCCACCAACCCGCACTGGGCCCGCGTGGTGGACTACGGCCCGCTCCCTCTCACAGAGGAGGCCTGTGTCCCAGCAGTGGGAACATTATAGGCCGATTATGCTATGCTATGCTATGTATATGATTATACTCGGTGTTGCATGCGTTTCATATGACTATGGCTACGGTAACTGCTTACCATGGGGGTCTACTCTCTAAGCACAAAATCCGTAGTTTTGACCTTAGTTACAGGCGTTTCTTACTCCGTATCACCTACGGACTTAAGATTAGTTCAGGGCCCGAACTAAGAATGAATGATAGCACGATTTGACAGTTGTCCCGACTCCCGAAGTGTTTTTATCCGTCCGAAAAATTGAATTTGACACTTGTTTTGACGGAATCTTATGTCTATTGTACTTTCGGACGGGCTCGTATCTTCGTTGACGGACTTACAAATTAGACCCCCAGGTGAGTCGTACGCCCCGTTTGCCACCATCGTCATATAAATAAAATAGGTAGGACTACTATCAATTGCTATTGGGACATCCTAATGATCACGGCAACACTTCTTTCCTGGAGACGTATATCTCCAACATAGGACAAAATCGACTTCGAGAAGATAAACAACTTTCGCGTGCTGTCAACATACTGAAATTTTAAATGGGCATCTTATTGTTATTAAATATGGGCATCTTATGACTTAGAAACACAAATGCTTGGCATTTTAAACCAATAGAAGCTTAATGACTGGCTGTATAAAAATAAAAGCTTACAACTAATCAGCCTAGCTTTTTCCCAAATAAGGTTCGGGTTGGTTTCACTCTAACTAGACGTGAATGAATATCAATATTTTACGTAGAGCGACTGCCATCTGACCTCCACAACTCAATTTTGGGTAGGTATTCGAAATTTGGCCAGACTATCGGGCTTCTGATTACCCGTAACGACTGTATATCCTAATCGGGACCGACTGCTTAACGTGCTCTCCGAGGCACGAAGGAGTCTCGATGTGTAACGAATGCTCACCCATCCATGGACTGACCACGGCAAGCGCAGCTTAAGCTCACAGATTGGTCGATCAGCGAGCTCCTCAAAAATGTAGTCTCTTATTAGGTCAATAAAATAAAAGCTACGTACGTTACGCGTTTAGTCTGCCTATTGCTTTGTTATACAGATACAGCCTTAGGCCCTTCCTAGTCTATAATAATCTAAGATTAAAACCATATTGAATCCGATATGAAAATTTTCTAAATAAGTACTATAGTACAGAATACGGTCACCGGCGTGCCCTCACCGGCATTACCGGACATTATGGCAGACAAAACAGAGAATTACCACAATAATATGTTATTATTGTGGGACACAAGTTATCTGATCCGTATTATTTATCTGTGCTCGGTATGTGCATGACAATTTTATAGATTATTTCAATGGCCATGCATAGAGATTGTAGTATATGCAAAATAGGCAGATGCATTTAATATATTTTGTTTTGTGTTTCGTATTTAGTTTTTACTGTCTCGCTACATTGAGTGAGCACCAAACATCTAGGATTATATTAGCGACCAGTGAAAGTTAATTGGCAGAAATTAATTTTGTAAACTATTGTTAGAAAACGGTGCTATATATTTTTTGTATATTGCATAAAATTATGACAGTATAGCTTCGATTACACATGTTTTCAAAATAATACTCGTATTTGAAAAAAAAAACCGACCAGATGCGAGTCGGACTCGCGCACGAAGGGTTTCGTACCATTATCTATAAAAACGGCAAAAAAATCATGTCTGTTGTATGGAAGCCCCCCTTAAATATTTGTTTTATTTTAATGTAATTATTTATTTTTAAAGTGAATATATAATTAAATATTCTGTGAATATTTCAAGCGTCTACTTGTTGCCGTTATCAATATCGAGCAAAAACGAGCAAAAAAATCACGTTTGTTGTACGGGAGCCCCCCATAAATATTGATTTTATTCTGTTTTTAGTATTTGTTGTTATAGCAGCAACAGACATACATCATCTGTAAAATTTCAACTGTATAGCTATCACGGTTTATGAGATACAGCCTGGAGACACACAGACAGACAGACAGATGGACAGCGAAGTCTCAGTAATAGGGTTCCGTTTTTACCCTTTGGGTATGAAACCCTAAAAAGTGACGCATAATATTGAGACATCGCCAACAATAATAATTGATATTGATCACTGTAAAGGAAGTGTACATTAATGATTGCTTATGTGGCACAGTCATAGATTTTTAAATCCTCATACATTAATATCATGTAATATGTAATATTTTTCCGTATACTACACATCGCAATAATCCGTGTGCTGTGCGATCTCTCCTTTTGTCCGGGACATGCGCTTACCGAACTGCGCCCGCGCCGACGACGCGGACGGTACACTCCGATGTTTTATTGTTGCATATGAACGTGCATAAATTGTTTGAGCTTGTATCTTTTTATCGGTTAATAATTATGTTGAATAATAGCATCTTATAAAGAAAAAATATTGAATACAAATCTTTATGTTTGGGGCCGATAAGTTGTGTAGTCCACAGATCAATTTTTTTCACATCGTTACAGTTATCTATAACATTTGACTCACTATTATTATGCCAAACGTAATGTAGTATTTGCCTACAATCCTAGAAAAAATATCGCAGCGGTGATTTGTTCGAATCGTTTTTTACCATCAAAGTATTTTTATTACTCTTGATAAAGTAGAAATCTTTTGATTATAAACGTGAAAGTTGTGAGGATGTATGGATGTTTGTTACTCTTTCACGCAAAAACTACTGAACGGGTTTTGATGAAACTTTACAATAATATAGCTTATACATCAGAATAACACATAGGCTACTTTTTATCCCAAAAACGCGGGCGAAGCCGCGGGCGGAAGCTAGTAAATATGAAAAACTAAGAGAATTTAAAAAGGGATACATACACTGGTTGACGATTTTATCTGTCGTGTCACATCATTCCTCTTTATTAGTGAAACCAAAAAAAATTAACCTACACAACACACTAACCATAGAGCATACCAAACCCAATGAATCTACAACACAAACAGTATTAGGAGTTAATGTACCAAGCATCAATATAATGTCCCGAAATAGCTTGCCACAAATTAGCGCACCCCTATTTGACAAGCAAACAAGCCGATGTTAGGCTGGGTGCATAAGTGATCGGCGGAATAAGTAGGTTAGTGATGGATGATTGGCGATGGAATTCGTATTGATATTTGGCAGTACAAGTGGGGAATGCTAGTTCTATGGTTAAATGTGGGAAAATAAAATAAAAAATGTTATGTTCATCAAATTATCACATAGTAGGTATTACTCTTTGTGAAAGAGCTCATCCGAGGAAGTACTACTACCATGCCTATTTCTGTCGCTACAGCATCGATGTGTTTCGGTTTGAAGGGTCGGTGTAATTACAGGCACATGAGATATTTTCAACTTGGTATCTAAGGTGGACAATGCATCTGCGATGCCTCTTGTATTGTATATATGTCATGGAAGCCTATAATTGTATAGGCTTGCATAGGACTCACTTGGGACTGGCATATGGCTATCTGATGGCATGAGGTCACCGTCTTTTATATATATCTACAATACATGACATATATACAATACAAGACACGGTCAGGAACCGTACAGGCTGAAAATTTTCAGCCTGGACGGTTCCTGGCCGTCACTGAGAATTGCCTAATTTTCTAACTTAGGGAGTAAACCCAAGATTCTACACTCATCAGTCGCTATTATGTCAAAACGAAAATTATATAGTTTTATGTTGAGAAATAACAGAGAAAAAAGTAGGTACTTTTTTGTACACTTTGTATGAGACTTTAAGGTCTTCTAATTCTAATCTAATGATTGGTATAATTCATTTGTATCTGTAGGATTTTGCTTTTACAAAAACCCGTTCATGGGCAAATATTAATTTTATACGCTTCTATGAACCATTTCTTATTATTTATCTTATAATAAAAATATTGTGTAAACATTCTATACTTTTGTACCTACTATCGTACCTAAGAACTTACTTGTACTCTATAACGTTTGTAGGTACCTTAGTCTCAAAAGAACGTCTAATCTAACTACCGCAATAATTCAGACTTGTCGCGCATAGGTACCCGCCGCGTTTTGTCCCGTCTGTTGCGACACGCGTTGAAAAGCGACTATTTGTCGCCAGATATCGCGACATGCGTTATTATTTATACATGCTATACGCGGATTTACGACTTTTGCATGGAGAGTGCGATATTTTAATATTTAGTGTTTTGTTAGAATTATAATCGTACAGGTTTTGTTTTGTTAGCATCCTTAGAGTAATTGCTGCTCGTTTTAACTGTCCCTTTCAGAAGCACTGGATAAGGGTAGCACTAGGATTAGTTTAATTTAATGTGTTACAGTTAGTTAAGTGTATCCTAGTTTATAAAAATATTGTGCAACCTATGGACCCTGGTCTGATAATAAAGATTTATTTATTTATTTTGTTGATAGCTGCCCACTTACCTATACATTCTGATGTATGATTTAACTTTGCGAAAATTTAATAGTAATTTTAAGTGGGATATCTCGCTCAAACCTGGAGCAGTCCGACTGGGGAAGTACCTCCAAATTACAGAGTACTATAGCGTATTCGGTACGCCATACCCTACGATACAATTACTAACAACATGGTCTGATAACAGAGAGGTTGATCTTTTCGGGGTTATTTTTAGCTTTAGTAACGCCGTAGTAGCTAGACTAACTTCTATTTACCTAATTTCTTTCACTTTGCTCAGCATCATTAATAAATCATCAGAACGCCTCACATTCATCAATAAACTCGATGTAGAAATCAACAAAGAATCGAATCGAAGAAATCGATTACTGTATCGTTAAACGGGTTAAAGACTCACACTATCAGCTACTATAATCACTATTTACTCTAAAATAAGAACATTAATAGAACGCTTTAGATTCCCACGTATATAAAACAAAGTTTGAACGAAGCACTTATGAGATAGATGGTCATTAATTTGTCCTGTATCTTGAGACAATGGAGCTAAGAGCTGAGCATCCTAACTGATAGTGTGTAACGGGTTTTATACACAGGCTGATGAAAAAAAGTACTGATTATAGTACCCCGTTTTATACCGAGGCTTACCAATTTCTTGAAAATTTGGGGTAAAAAAGCACAGCAAAGGACACGGCGGACGCCCATAGAACGCTGGGCTTCAGATTGTGTAAGTCGGTACAGATATGAAATTAGTTTGGTGTGATCGAGTATTACAAGAGTATTTAAATTCATTTTTTATATGTTTTTGTACTTAATTGGGTTAAAGAGAAATCTTCGTATTTGTGTCAGTGAGGTTAAGTATGGTGTGAATGACCCAATGAAGTACAGCCCGACTAATGAGTTCTCAATTCAAAGGTTTTAGTTACTGTCGACATTCTATTCTATGGAGGCACGCGCCAGCCAGCATGCACGCGTTTTTGTTTTATTGGTTTTTTTTTTAATGTCAACGGCATAATCATTTTATTTCTTATTTATTTTGATTCCAATTCTTAATCTCTTAGGATAAATTAGGCAAAGAACAATTAAAATATATTTTTATTTTTGGTTAAGCTTTTATTACTGTACATAATATGTATATCAAGCCCAAAACTGCTAATGTCCTTTATAATTAAGTCGTAGTAGCTGAGCGATTGACTCTTGCGCGACGTGTTGCGGGTTCAATTCCCGCACGGAACAAATATTTATTTCGTGTCTGTGTGTTTGTGTGTGTGAAGTTCTGTTTGTATACGTACCTACGATACAGAAGAAATCCTGGTGTGGGGTAATGTTTAACTAAAGATATAAAAAACAAGAACGATAGCCATAGTTAAGTTACTGAATTTAACTATGGTTTCTTAACCATCGTCGTCTTCGACAAACAACGATTTGTTTGTACTTGGGCACTCTATAGTTACACTGCAAAATATACGAATAATTTAACAATTTATCATTATACAACATATGCAACAATTTAACATGATTTCTATAATCACCAATTGAATTAAACAAAAACACCACCCTATACAAACCTCATCCGTTGATATGATCTAAAGCCGTCTTGTCACTCGTCACCACGTCGCTACCAGCGCCACGTACAATAATTGATGCTGGTAACTGTCTCGTGAACGGGGGCATTTATAAACAGCGTTTATGAGAGTGTGATGTTTGGGCTTTAGTTTATTTTTAATGATGCAAAGGTATTTGTAATTGATTATAATGGTTGAAAGTTTAAGGTTTTTTTGTTGTGGAGTAAGAACAGTTTGAAGTGTCTATTTAATTAACTTATCGGTATCTATATCTATGGTTCTACTTATCCAGCAGTTTAAAATCTATTATCTTCATGTCCCAGTCTATCTTCTGTCTTTCGTGCAAATCCGTTCTGCCGTTACAGCATGAAAGAGTTACAAACACACACATACAAATATTTGCTTTTTTAATAGTAGTGTATTGAAAATAATGATGCACGATAATTATAATAATTATGATGTGTGTTGTTATGCCTAGTGCTACAACAGTGTGGGACATTAATTACCATGTTTTTTTGGTTTGGTTTGCAAATAAATAAATATTTTTTCTGATAAAAAATGTATAAGTAACAACCTGAAATGGATATCAAGACACAATAAAAAGAATACACAGCTAAAAAATCTCGCCTGGATATAATAAGTTTTTGTAAACCAGTCATGTAAAACGATATCTGTTAATCCACAGCAAAAACGGAACAAAAATCTATCTTTTGGGACAAAAAATATCGACAATATGGTTCCAAGAAAAACTGTAGCATAAATCATTAACGGTACGTAACTGTATCACATAATACATTTTTGCTACCAATAGTTCCAGAAAAAACTGGAAATAGTCAAAAAATGCACAAACTGTTTTTCTAAAATACGTTTGCAAAAATAGCCTATTACACTGCGGTCATTTACTTTAGAACACTCGGGTCAATATCGTTCATACATTTTTTGTTTCTACGATTTCATATACTGTATTTTCTTGCGAATCGATAATCGCGATTTAATAATCGTTGATCGAAAGAAAGCTCGCTTGTTTGCTGAAATTTAAGAAGGATTTAAGGTTAATTTTGGAACCTTATTTATGAGCTAACAGTTGTAAACATATTGTTCTATAACAAGGGAACATCATGAAACTTAACACCAACTTACTATCGTTTAAACGCTTCTAAGTTTGATTTTCCTTCTAAGTTGCCTCGTGATCTACTTAAGTACCATCAACATAACCTTTTACTTACTCCAAATCAGTCTTAAAGGTCTATTTATAAATAAACAGTTGATAGATAAAGCCTTTTAAGTTATAGATAAGTACGTGATGATCGATTGTGGGAATATTCGAGATGGGCCGGTGACAGTAAGTTACATTTACGTTGGGTCCGCTTGATCTTTGCTTAGCGTATGCGCATGAGTTTGATATCATCTATAGTAGGATGAAGCGGTTTTGATACTTGGTATATTTTTATGTCGTTGCAAGTGTTCGATAATAACTGAAGTAATTTACATAAATCCCACTAATATTATAAATGCGAAAGTTTGTGTGTATGTTTGTTACTTCTTCACGCTGAAAAGGCGGGACGGATTTGGATGAAATTTGGCAAAGAGGTAGCCTCGGATCCTTCTCGGATACTTTTTATCCCGGAAAACGCGGGCGAAGCCGCGGGCGGATGCTAGTAAATAATAAAATTGTAACAGAGTATATAAAGACATATTTATGTGCTTTTGGAAAAAAAAAACGTATTTCAGGAACGATACTACTGTCGTAAGTGTAAGTATAGTGTTTAGATTTTTTGTCTTTTTGTTCGCATGTCGACTGTCCGAGTTTCACGCCAAAAAATAGTTGTATAAAATTTTCAGCCGCGTCTTTCACTCACTATTCACAAGACTACTGATTGTCCTAGTAAAGGGATGCAGATTTATGGCTGCAGTCAGTTAGTAAAATTAACACTGCATATCAGTAAAAAAATAATTAGCATTGACTGCAAATCAAATCAGGCTGCCAATATTATTTTTTACTTATTAAGATACATTAGGCAACATAAATAAGACTGACAATACGATACGAGTCTCCGCAGAAGAAAAAAGCGAAAACAAGAATAAGATTGCAACACAATACACTATCAAGACTGCTCCGTCGCCGTATACAATCCAAATGCCTCTCCCATACATTACTCTGACATACATTATAATATAATCCATATAATCACATTTCTCATAATAACGTCATTAGAATTAGTGCGGTACGTACGACGTGTGCGGTCGGGTTAAGTAACTAGGCTCAGAAATGTGCGGCGTGGTACAAGTTATAGACGTTGGCGGTGACAGGAATGAGTATTGTACACAAATCGATGCCTCGCACGTAAATTGTCGTATCTTCAATAATAGAATAATCGAAGAGACAACAATTTACGTGGGAGGTATCGAAATGTGCGTGTGGAAAATGTTAACCGCCAATAGTGTTACTTGAAAACGTCTTCGACTTTGTTCTAATGAGGTTATGCCAAGGTTAATAAAGTTTTCAAAAACTATTATGTACCTGTATGGGTCTGGGGTCTTTCCGAGTTTCCAGTTGGACATGAGATCTTGATTATAGACCCATTGCTGGGACGATAAAGAGATTTGAAAGGAGAAGTAGCAACATCGCCATTATTCTACTTAAACCTGGGCAGGTACCTACTAAAGTTTTTTTTTATAGTCAGCCCATGAACATGGTTCATGTTCAGCAGTTCTTAATATACATTTATTTTATTTCATTATTATTACAGAACATTCTTCAATTTTCCATCCAAACCGATTAATTTTTTGCTGAATCATATCACATATTCTTCACCTTTTTAGTATTATGAGCTAGTCTCTTGTGATCCGCAATAAAACGGTTGAAACATAAAAAAAATATATGCAATATCCACCTCCCCAAGATCTCCAAACTCACGTCAAAACATCCACCGCTCAGCTCATCCATTACACCAATCCAAGAACTCCCAAATGTCACGAATATACAACGTGTGTGGAGCGTTAAACGACGTCTTATTACTACGTGTAGGCAGAGGTTAGGGGTCGGCTTGATGCCATGAATGAACGGGTGGAAGCTCGTGCCTCCTGCTCTGAGCAGAATATTTTATGGGCTCATTTACTTTGACGTGTGGTGGTGAATAAAAATAGAATATGTGAGCGTACAAATGCTGCGCGTAGACATAATCCAGGCGTGGATACAGGATTTTGTTCAGGGGGCAATGATACAGTATTTCGATCAGGAAATTTCGTTTGTAACAAATCAATTTAAAACATTTTTGCTAATTATCATTATCTAATAGCTACCTCCACCTTACAGAATACCACAGCCGAAAAACGTTACTCTTCGATAGTGTTGTATTCTTGGAGTGAGTAAGGTCGCCAGAGCTCCTGAGAATGCGCTGTTTGACAGCGGGAGACCTGCTTGTCCCTTAAGCTGTCAGCATGAATCCTCATTTTAAACTTTTAAAGTGTTGGCAACGCGCATGTGTTTAGTAGGCTGCGGTAACTGGCCGTATAAAAAAATAGAACAATCGTATAAGTTTTTAACATAATTATGCCTCATGTGGTCTAGTAAAAAAATGGTTAATTTGTTAGTGAATATGTAATCCTGAAGATAATGCAAGCATGTGCATGTGTATTTTACGCTGACCTGAAATACATAGCATAAGCATAATCGGCCTATAATGTTCCCACTGCTGGGACACAGGCCTCCTCTCTTGTGAGAGGGAGTGGGCCGTAGTCCACCACGCGGGCCCAGTGCGGGTTGGTGGACGTCACATATCGTCGAATTTTTGGTTCTAGGACATGCCGGTTTCCTCACGACATACATACGCACATGACTTCGAAAAGTCAGCGGTGCGTGCCTGGGGATCGAACTTGAACCATTCGCCGTGGGAGGCACATGGTTAAACCACTAGGCTATCGACACTGCATTATTGCAAATTGCCTGAAATACAATTTGTATGGAATTGCAAAGTATTACTGTGACTAAAACACGGACGGTAATGACATATCGAGTTTAAAGATTATAGTAACAGATAACATAGGTTGCTGGCTTAGACCGGTGACTTTTACAACTGGCTCAGAATGCTGCGCAATGATACACTCAACGTGTTCTAATCGATTTGTCATCAAGATCGCCGTGATATGAACTGTTATAATAATAATATCTTACTTAGATGATTGTTATAAATTGATTCGGATAGACTGGGAATCTTTAGTTACTCATATGCTTAAGAAACACAATGTTGTAATGATAAATTAATCTTTATGATAGTTTTTAGCGATATCGGTTTGCTGATTTTTATACGATGGAATCAGCAAGGAGGCAGCTTTTACTCGCTTCCTAAAGAGTTAGAAAGAGTTTATCTTATATTTTAGATTGAAGACAGCCTGTCTGAGTGTCTAGTGTGAGTTTTTCTAACTTAATCGATCGTGTGAACGTTAATGAGTCGACCAATCAAACATCGGCTCGCTCTCGAAAGTGAAGACGCTAACGCACGTGAGTGGTTGTTCCATTCACTTTAAGAGAAGTTTACTCGATTAACGCGATGGTTTGCAACTCGCACTTAGCACTCAGTTCTGTACCGACCCGCCGCGTGATATCACCGCGAAAACTGATAATTTGTTTGCGAACGTTCTAGGGAGAATGTCACGGTGAAATTTTCCCTCGAACGTTTGCAAACAAATTGGCAGTTCTCTATACAATACAGTACAAATTCGCAATAGACAGGTAGATCTTTCAAAATAGAATACGGTATAGAAAGACGTGTAAGTATGCGGATGCAACAGCTTGGACCTTTTGACTCGGTTCAAGAACGAGCTGTGAGAATCGTTGACTATCCCTGACAAGCAGGGTATCGAACCTTTATGTCTAAGGAGAAATCGCCTTTAGTGGCGTGCTTAGAGGGCAAGCCCGATGCATTTTTTTTTGTTTTAGAGAGTACTTATTTAGGTATGTTAATTTTTCATGAATTTAAGTGAGTTAAATTTCATTATTAAAGCAATACGTAACTACATTAAAATTCACTTACATTCACGAAAATTACGTTGGTCTTGCCTTTGCGTCCTTGTGTGTTCTTCAGCTTGTATGATGGGTTGTGTTCACATTAACCATTGACCGATTTGATCTTTTTAACTGTGTTGCTATAAAATCTCTTCACATTCAGCACAATTAACTAACCTTTCATTAAAAACCCACATGCATATTTGAGCCCCAACACACCACACATCGTAACCGAAAAACAAGTAACCCAACTGAAAATAAACTCAACCCTACCGATATCGTCGACAAAATAAAGCCTTCAGCGGCCGCCACATAAAATGAAGTCAATTTTCCTCAACCGTGTCCCGGCGAATTTTCGCGAGCGAACGAAAATGTCCCGGTTTAGCCTATACGTGTGTTCCATGGGTACCGTAGGGGTGACGTAGACACGTTATATGGGTTGTCGTATGAACTCAACAGGTGGCTGCCCGTAGGGTTAAACGGTGCACGCAGTATGTTAGGTACCGTGCTCTATATGTTTATTTTTTATACACGTGTGAATCTCATACCTATCAATGTTTCCCTATGAAACAACAAATTAATATGATAAAACATTAAAACATTTATTCGTGTCTGGAAACATAGGATTCTACTTTGATGAGGATAATTAAATGCCTTTTTAGTTTCTTGCTATGTCATCATGAAATAACCACTATTTTAAATCCACTTCATTAGTTATAAAAAAAAGTATTAACGCTTATTACTAATATAATGACTGTATAACAATACAATATTACTGATTGAAATTAATAAACTAGAATAAAAACAAACTGTGCAGTAATGATGGCCACAAGTTTACCTGCCACACTCTGTAGTAACTTTCTTCTTTCTAATTTATGAAAGTTCTAGGAACTAATAAAGTAAGAGAACCATGCAGTGTTTGGAAATTACTCGATTCTCAGTACGCGCTGTACTAAGAATTGAGTAATTTCCAAACACAACGCAAAGCAAGTTGATGTTTTCCTATAATTTTTAAAACATTGTAAAATAAAAATACTTTGGTGACTATCATTTGTAGTTAATACAAAATAAACATAATACATAGGTAATAGGTATATCTATTCTATTCTTATTAAACCAGATGCAGACATACTGCGCTATTGTCGAAGACGTATATTATGTCCTTTAATTTTGTCATATTATGTGAATATGTAACCGACACCAAAGCGAGATGATATTAAACAAAAAAAATCGGTACCGTACTTTAAAAAACCGGCCAAGTGCGAGTCGTACTCCCGCACCGAGGGTTCCGTATCGATTTTGGACGTATAAAGTGAAAAAAACCGGACTGCATAACTAAGTTTGTTTGTAAAGGAATTTTGATGATTTTGAAAAAACTGCACTAGTTAGGAACATCGTTTTATTTTTGGTGCAATATTTGGGTCAATTTCTATCAACTCTAATTATTTCAGGTTTTTCGCTCCGTGAACTTCGGAGATAAGGGGGGTGGGGGGAATGGTATTTTTTCAGACATTTTTCATCATATGTTGAAAACTGTGAGACATAAAATAAAATATAAATATATTTTGAAATGTGCAGATTAAGCCCTTTCACATGATATGTCACTTGACCTAGTACCCCACTTTGAAATTTCGGATCCCCACTCCGGCCCCTTTTGCAATGATAATAAAAACATTTTTTGACTTTTTCATTTTCAATAAAGTTTGGCAATCATTTTTTATAACTGTTCCAAATTTCAAGTCGATAGCTTTAGTAGTTGCTGAAATAAGCAGGTGTGACATACAGACAGACATACGAAGTCGCACCATAAGGGTTCCTTTTTCACCATTTTGGTACGGAACCCTGACAAAGAATACTTTTCGTCTCGAAAAATCAAACACGTAGGCGGAACCACGGGCATACCTAGTTTTTTTTTTTTTTAATAATTTTAGGTAGAGCACCCTCCAAAAATTACACGGAAAATGTTTTCTCATATGTCGGGAAACCCGAGGCCAACGTATAAGGGCCCATGGCGGGCAATTTACGTCGTACTTTTGTTTTACGGGGCTCACACCGAATAAATTTCATACTACCCTCTTCTGAGAGCATTATAGTGAGCTCGTGAATGTGATATGGATTTATGGGCACATGTGAGTGAGGTTTTATTTTGCGCTGTTTTTATGGTAAAGAGTGTTCGGCTGTGTGATTCAATTTATGTTGGTCGTCTGATTTGGTGTCTTTTGTGACTTTATTTTGCTGTTTGTTGGAATTCACTTCGTTTTGATTTGTGTAGCAGAATTGGAATGGTTTTTGAGTCATAATTTACTGATATTCCATGACACACAGTTTTTATTATTTTCGTTTTTGGGGTTCCGTACCAAAATGGTAAAAAAGGAACCCTTATGGTGCGACTTCGTCTGTCTGTCACACCTGCTTATTTCAGCAACTATTAATGCTATCGACTTGAAATTTGGAACGGTTTTAAAGAATCCTTGTCCAACTTTATTGTAAATGAAAAAATTAAGAAAATATTTTTATTTTCATTGCAAAAGAGGCCGGAGTGGGGGGTCCGAAATTTCAAAGGGGGGTTACTGGGTCAAATGACATATCATATAAAAGGGCTTGATCTGCACATTTCAAAATATATTTTCATTTTATTTTATGTCTCACAGTTTTCGACATATGATGAAAAATTTCTGAAAAGATACCATTCTCCCCCCCCTTATCTCCGAAGTTTGCGAAGTGAAAAATCTGAAATAATTAGAATTGATAGGAATTGACTCAAATATTGCACCAAAAGTAAAACGATGTTCCTAACTAGTACAGTTATTTCAAAATCATCAAAATTCTTTCACAAACAAACTTATTTTTGCGGTCCGGTTTTTTTCACTCTATACGTCCAAAACTGATACGGAACCCTCGGTGCGCGAGTACGACTCGCGCTTGGCCGGTTTTTTTTTAGTTTTAGTCACACTTAGTTCAACAAACTCTCAACGTAAGCTAGTATATCTACGTATCAAGCACCATAAGTAAAGCCGTAAACACACTGTCAACCCATTACTAAAATCACAGCACAGAATTAATTCTCCACAACCACGTACACCGTGAACGTTTAGCGTAATGTGTGATAATACGACGCGAGGGGGAAGCCCCGTGGGATGATAACGTTACCCCATAAGCGTTCTACGGGAATTTGATAGCGCTGATGTGTGTAATAGAATGTTTGTGAGGTTTTACGTTGTAATTGAAATGGTTGATAAGTTTATTGGTGAAATTTTTATTGAGTTAAGTCTGTTGAGGGGCTTAGAATAAAAACTGGCCAAGTGCGTGTCGGACTACAGATACTGTAGGGTTCCGTAGCAAGGAATATTTCAATTTTGACCGCAAATATAATTTGTGTGAAGTACCCTCCCCCACCCTAATTATTTTTTGTCTGTAATTTTAAACACACCTAATGGCGGTTCGCAGAATATATCTACCTGCGAAGTTTCATCTAAAATGGCTGTAACATACGGACGGACGGACAGACGGACAGAACGAAATCAGGGTTTCATTTTTGCCATTTGGGTAGGTACGGAACCCTTAAACAAGAACAAAGGTACCTACTGTATAGATAATACGATCTCATATTCAACGTTTATTTGTTGAAATCAATTGTGTCTGTCAATAATAATTGTAACAGTTGAAGGGATATTGGAAATAGGTACTGAAAAATCTCCATAACGCATCTTATCACAATACGGTAATGTAAACGCAATTAAAATCTTATCAAAAAACTCTTAATCAAAATGTCACAAATAAAAAGTATCTCAAGTCACACTGCTTAGTCCACTAGATAATATATAAGCATAATAGCGTAATAGTACTAAGTAGTCCTAAACTAGCTTCCTACAATCAAGGAAGTATTTCACATAGTGGTTGCGCATGCGCATACCGTGCATTACAGCTATCGACACACGCCACTAACGACAAGTAGGATTATAGTACATGAATTGTTCATTAAACGGACCGTATGTGCTCGTGGTAGTACCGTATGCACGATAAGACATCCATAGGTAAGTGATAATTACTTAAGGATGTAGATTTAGTAGAGTCTGAAAATAATACAGGGTAACACCAACACTGAAATATGAAAAAAAAAATGTATGGAACAGCTGATTTTTTTTTTCATATTTCAGTGTCGGTCCCATAATAAAAGTTTATCATATTAATGAGTTCTTTCACCTCCTATAATATCTGCACTGGTTTTAATTTTACCCTGTATTACACATTTTTGGTGCCTTTTTCTTAATATTACCTACGTATCGTCGCTCGACAGTGAAAACTCGTTGAGCACTCATTATTTTTTCTTTTATATATTTGACTAGCTTTCCAACCCTGCAATACATAATATGTAGCATAAGTCCATCTAAAATAATGGGACTTTCAATTGGTGAAAGATTTTTCAAATAGATGCAGTTGTTCCGGAGATTACCTTCTCCGGAAAAACTGCATCTCTCTCTACCACAAACCCAAAATACTGCACTATCTCTTTATTAAATTAGTCTAAATGGATAACCAGCACAAGTCAATCACAGGTCTGCGCTGTGTACGCTTTATTCCGATTATCTAGATATTTTCCCTAACAATGTTAAAATCTTCTACTGCAAAATTACGTTGTATGCAATCATAATATTTTTTACTCCTGGCGATGATGTAAGTCGATGCATTCAATCAAAATCAAAACTGCAGAATTGTTGTTTTCTGAAATAAATTAGCGTCTTAAGAAGTTTTAGCTGTGTCTCTTAATGATGGATGATGTAATGCACAGTCCATTTTATGTTATATAGTTAAAAACTAAGCAAATCTAAAAGGAAACAGACATATTTTGCAAAACAAAAAGCTTGATGTAGGTACCTACCACAACTGTAGCAAAAGTGTTTGCACTTTCTATAAGCTCTTTCAGCTTCAAATCTACATCTCACACAGGTCCTCCGATTATTATTTTTATCCAAGTACCCAAGTATCACACTAGACCTGCAGTTTTGATTATTTCTGCACCTATTTGTAATCCTTACCCAACTATCTATCACATTAGTTTTGCTTGCAATTTCGATAACCCTTTTAGGAATTGAATGTGTAAGATCCTGCGTAGTATCAAGTCCTTTTAGGGTAGTAAATTTTGTCCCAGGTTGCAAAAAAATGGTGAAGGAAAACATCATGAGGAAGCCGGCTTGGCTATGTCTTAAAACTAAAACTAAAAATTCAAAGATATTTGTGCACCAACTCACACTGGGTCCGCGTCATATAATAATAATAGTCTACCTATTACGTAATAGTTCACCTATTACGGGTCATTCCTTCTCACAGAGTGGAGCAGACTTCCAGCAGCGGGAAAATTCTAATCTGATTATGTTGCATAGTGCATAAAGCTGAAAATTCCTTTGCGTATAGCGCTTTCTAATATTGCTTTGGATCGCCTAAGTTTAGAAGTTTTAGATTCTATATAAACTTCTGTCAGGAATTGAGTTCTTAATTAGAGTTTACTCAAAATATAATAGCTATTTTATTTTTATTTTATGTGTGAAAGTAACAAACATCTACGGAGACATATTTTTATACAAGACTCCATAATACAAGAAAGAAAATTAATTCTACTTGAAACCTCTAAAGAAGGTTTCTGTTTGATCCCTGAAGTCAGCAAACAAACAGAAAAATAAAACAAAACAAAAAGCCCTCAATTTATTATGCTGACCGTACATTAACCGCTATTCGCTGTCTAATCTCGTACGGCAAGTTATTTGCGTGTTACTATCTCACGCACGCACTGCCCGCTTGTTTTGCTGACGCTACTACCATACGCGTCTTTTGCTATCTGTACCGCGGAGAAAACAGATAGAAAATACCCTTTCTAAAACACTTAGTACTAATTTACATTTGTTGGGAATTAGTTTTATGGTTTAAGTTGCAATGTTTGGAGTAATGGGATTATAAGAATTTTGATTTATTATCTGACCACATGACTAAATTAAGTCTAACACACCTCTGTGCATTTTTCGGCTTTACTTGATAAGTTTCGGACTCACCCAGAGCTAATTATGAGTGTCTTTAAGTGGAGCAGTCGCATGCCAATTCTTAGATTAAATTGGAGTTCCTAACATTTTTTTTTCCTAAACCGCATGTCAAACCAAATAAACACACATTGTCTGAATTCTAATGCTAGCCTTAATAAGGCTGGCATTAGAATTCCAACAATGTGTGTTTCATTTCTTAGAATTCAGACAACGTGTGTGTGATCTACAGCTATACCTACTGGAGAATGGGGGATGTTACACTATCAAATATAATTTAGTAGTAAAAAAAATTAAAAATCTTTGAACACTATATTACTCAATATGTCTATATAACATTGTCGTATAGCTATGACTCATAGAACTATAATCGTTTATATATTTGATAGTATAATATCCCCCATAAAGCTAATGTCAAAAATCTCTAGCAGGCGAAAGAGCCGATGTTAATAGGAACGGCCATTACGGCTCAAATACACCAAATCCGTCGATACGACGATGGATTTGGTGTATTTGAGCCGTTAGACGTCGCGTAGTTATCGTTTCTATAACAGAATTTATTTGACACTTGAAAGAGTCGTAGAAAATTAATATTTTGCTTCAACATATTAGACACGATTCAAAATATGACACAGGTCAGTAGCAGTTAAGTAAATACATTGTACACAAACTTACACATATCACTCATACACGCACTTATTGGTATAGTAATAGGGTTGAATTTTGGATAAATAATTATGTAAAATGATATTAGTATTGTAAATAGCATTGCTTATAGTACACCTAAGTTGTTGGACTGTGCAATCAGATGACTGGACAATGCAGCGACTAAAAATCTATGGAGTAGTTGCTGTCACTAAAGATATTTTTGAAAAACATTAACATTTTAGTATGCGGTATGTGCTTGATAGTAAGAAAATAGAAATAAAATCTACTATAAGGTAAGTTATAGTACAAGAGTTAAGCGGCGTTCTCACGAGGTGATTTAAATCGGTCAGCTTAAAATTCGCTTGCAAGTTGAATAACAATCGTTTCATGAAAACACTTTCAATAATAAAAACGATCAACTTTTAGTGCAAATAATTTCCGATTTTACTTGATCAACCAAAAGTTGACCAACTAGCTCGCATTGTGAAAACTGCGCACAGACTCAGATTAGAATACAAAATATGATTAGTTATATCGCATCAACTTCAACTGCAACTGATATTTGTTCTATTCTATTTTCGAATAAATTTATCATCAACACCGACTCCACCGCACCTCAATTCTCGCACAGAGCTACTGATAAATCGGCACAAGTCTGCGCACATTACAATTAGACCGAATCTGTAAGGACATAAATAATGTAGACGTTTAATAAGTGATCCCAGCATACCTGCATATAGCGGTCCCGTTCTGATTGTACCTGATATGGTATGAATCAGAGTTATTGCTCTGATTGTAGCTGAAAACTTGCTCGAAAGAATGTTTTGTATCAACAGCTTTGTCTAAGGATTGAAAATGGTTGCGAATGTAGGTCCAAGAAAAGGTATAGCACCGGTTTTGAACAATGGTAATTACTTTCCTACTATAAAATACTTGAAATTGAATTTTATAACACCTAGGATTACTGTTGGGTAATAAATATATCTACTATTAATTTATAAATCAAGCGTCTATAATTTGCAGCAGCCGTAATGCGAGAATATAAAGAATTTATTTTCTGCAGCAGATGAGAAAATAAAATATTATTAGATAGATAAAAAGTCCTCTGAATGGAGTCTACTCATAATGATTTTTTTAACAGAAATACAGAGTTTTAGATGATAATTCAAATCTCATTCTCCATGATTTTGTCCTCTCAGGTCCGAAAAAGCGATGAAGCAAATAGGGCAAAGTGTGCGCCTACCGGGGTTTGAACCCACAACCTATGACCGTAAAGGTACAAGTTCATACACGACAACAGACAGCAGTTGCATGATGACGTGTCATCACGACACTACTGGTTTCTATATATTTCTATGAAATACCTTCCGTAACTAGTGACACGTCACTGCTGCTACAGGCCGAGCGACAGACGACACTGTCGCCCGATCTCAGGGCCCCAAGTCTGCTAATGCAATTGTCATAATCGTGTCAGAATGGTCTCTCAATGACATCGTTTAGACCAATGACGAAAGAGATAGTTTTACTCTAAGCCAATGACCACTTAGGTTTTGACCGTTATGGTGTCATTATCACACCATTTTTACACAATTGCAATAGCAGAATTGGGGCCCAGATCAGTAGCAGTGGGTGGACACTTTCATACATCGAGACTTGTCTGTGAACTGCGATGTGTTTCGAGATTGTACTAGCCGGGGTTCGTACTAGCCGTCTGCTGCTGCCGTCTGCAGTTGAGTCCGGATTCGGAATCATGACTGCAGGCACAACGTATCGTTGCAACATGACGCGACCACACGTCACGTCGTCTGCTGCTGTTTGTCGTCAGGCACGAACTCATACCTTAAGTCGGGGTCGCTACCTGGGTCACTTAGTTACTCTCAGAGGTGAACCATTTCAAATAGTATGCGAAAAGGCGGGGCTCTAGTAGTAATATAAGCCACATTCTGCGTACCTGTTCTATTATTTGATTGTGCCGAATATGGTACGAATCAATTACAGTGCAGATTCCAATGTGTAAACTATTAAGCGATAAATTATTGCAAGCCTTACAATGATTAATACGTTTAATTTTCAGGTGACCAACAAATCGTTACAAGTTATTACGAAGTTTGATTTAGTTAATCGGTAGTGTTATAATTATTTTCTTGGTATTAATTTACACTGCTTGTCGGTTAATGGGCTGGTCAAACCTGAGTGTATCAGTATCACCTATTGGATTGCGGTGTGCCCGGTTAAATCCAAAACAAAAAAACAAAGTTACACTTATCAACGGTAGAGTTTTCTATGATAATATTTAGAACTAGACCTTTGCCCGCGACTCCGTCTGCGTGGACTACAATAAATTAATTAAATATGTCGATCGCATTATGAAGCCACAAAAATGATCTAGTGCCTGGGCTGTTAGTACAGTGTCCATGAAATAAAAATTGCCTATTGAAACGTGAATAATGCTAATTCTTCTCGAATTTGACGAAAATAAATAATTTACCATTTAGTTATTTCTTCGAAAAAAATTGAGTGTACATTAAGCAGAATGGCATCATTTCAGGGTCTGTTTTTATTGCTTCTGTTGCACAATTTGATATATTGCATTACCTGCAATTTAACGAATAAGTTGAAAGGCATGTTGCTACTAGCCAAATTAGCCTTGCAGCCTAAAGCGAAACATTGGTAGATAATTTGAGAACGTTATGAAGTTTGTTTAGGAAATTTGATTTAATTTGTTCTAGAATAAGACATACACTAACCATAATAATAGGGCAAGCTTAGATCAACCCTTAAACCGACAAATTCTTGGAAGAATTAGTGCACTATTACATAAAAACTATGATACCTACTACCGATAATTTTTAAATAGGTACAGATGTTTTAGTTAGAGTGGTGAATAGCATTGTAAAATAAACCAAATAACCAATAAACCGTAAACCGACAAATTGAGGCTGCTAGAACGAGAGTAGCCTAACTACAAAAAAAAACAAAAGACCGCTCTAGTTTTGTAGATTAACATTTTTAAATTACGAAAATGCAAATATACGGGCCTGCAAAAATAAGTATTACACTTAGTAGGTACCTACGAAGTAGTGGTAGAAAGTGTAGTACCTACCTACTTATTTTTGCAGGCCAGTATAGAGGTCAAAAGTCGCTAAAATGCAGTTAGGCCATTTTGGTTCTAGCAGCCTCAATTAGACTAGGAATTAGTGCACACTTACATAAAAACTAAGGAAATTATACACTTAGCATAATTATGACCCGACAAATTCGTGCCTACGAATTAGTGCACAATTAGGTAAAAACTAAGGACATATAGTACATCAGCATGTGACTGTCCGGTCTGCCGCGTACAGCCTTCGACACGCTCAGCTGCCTACAAGTGTGGCTAATGACACGGAAAGTGTACTATTAAGATTTGACGATGTGACTGTCAGGTTGACACCCTATTTAAAAATAAATGTTATATTTATTTTAAAAGGCGTCTCACGGTTTCCGGCAACCTAGGAGCCCATAAAACCTTTATTTATTGCAGCTGTCAATAGAAAGCACCATTTTATGAATTCTAAAAACTATGGGATCTTTCCAAGTGCATTTCACAATACATGAACGACATCTGCAAAACATATTGCAACGCATTCCAGAGGCTGGGACCCGGACTTAACCCTACAATTAAGAGAGTGTACAAAAAATTAGGGGCTGATGCAAGAAATTATGGGAAATGTGTTTTGAACGTGGAGAGAGGTTGAGGAGAGTTCGGGACAGTTGGTTTTAGACCACGATAGGGAACGGTCGCCACAGTCTAGGATTAGGGTACCTTAGTTAGGACACTTGGTTAAATATCAATAGGTTACAGTCGCCAGAATAAAATAGTAAAGACTCGTTTAGTTATAGTACACGACTGAAGTGCATTTATGATCCCGATAGGAGATGTTGTAAAAGCGTGGTCTTAGTTTAGTAATTAGGCATAGATCTGGTGTAATGCTAGTTTAGACAACGAGTGCAAGATGTGTGAATCTCCGTGTAAGTGATGGTGAATGTACGGGTGAGTGTTTGACTGTAACTATTTATCCCAGGCTGTATAATGGATATAATTGGATAACATGTGTGTTTATAATTATCTCAATTCTAGCTCGGTGAGCAGGCGTCAATATAATAGGCGTAATGCATGAGCGTAATAATGTTCTATGCGACAATTATAATGCGTAATGCATGCCACAATCTTGGTCGATACTGTTATAAGGCGTAATGAATAATCGAATAATATAAAGCTCTCTGACTCGGAGTACTTTAGATCAGCGCTTGGTTTTAGGGAGGCGGGGAAAGCCCTTCTAATGTTGTATCCTACACACAAACATGGTACACGACTACATGCAAACGCTAGCATGCCTTAACTTTAGGTACCTACACTACAAATATACTCACGACGCTAAGGAAGGCTGAACCGTATCATATGCTTGTAACTCATCTGGATCAATTTAGACTACAAAGCCGACATGTAATTGTTTAATAACACTACTCAATCAAGCGCTGGAAGAAGATACTTCCTATTGACTGACTGATCTCGTAGAATGTCTTTACATAGAACCTGTTGTACGTACACTCCCGGGAGCGGGGTAGGCTTCACCAAGTACCCTAAACTGAATTGATAGACCTCCTAAAAGGACGCTAGGAAGCGTGTCTCGTTAAATCACACCCGGCTGTTTGTAGGCCTATGACTGATAAAAAAAACAATATTTGGCGAGACACGTAATATTGGCATGTACACGGGAACGGCAGCCTGGTCTGACAAGGGTCACACAGGCACTCAGTACGATGCATTGCCTCATTTTGGGTAGATTAAGGAGTGCGAAGTGACGATACGGAAATAGGTACCACTTCAACGTTTACCACAGGAACGACTGTAAGGAATTCTACAACCGACGGACCATACGATGCGCTTGCGCTAGTTTGTGTTAATTTAGTAAAGGGTTGTAGGTTGTCGTAAGGGGTTTCACTTACTTTGTACGCGTCCAGTAACACTGGAAACTTGTCTCGCTCAATGGCAGTTGGACTTCGTAGTTCGCTGTCTTAGGATTGAGTAAGGCTTGTAACTAAGCTTAGGAACGTGGCCCATTAGGATCGCAGCAGTGTCCTTAGTGGACCTATGTGTTCAGGCCTAGTGGTACGCGTATGACGCGTCAGCCGTTGTAAGACGGCCCCACGTCACTTGGGGTGGGTTTGTAGTACATTGTTCATTGTTTACTAACGTAATTTCAAATAAGTAATACTTAAACGCAAGCGTTACGTATCGATTAGGTAGCTTAGGCCTCTGTTTTGTATTTTATTACAAAGGTGGGATTTGGTATATCATCATATATTATTTAGTTATTAAACTCAAGCATCGCGTTTAGATTAGGTAGTTTAGGCCCTCTCTTGATCTCTTCCTTCCTATATCCCTCACACCTCTCCTTGTCCTCAAGTCTTATGTTTATAAGACTGGTCCTGGGTAGGACACTTTAAACACTTTTAAATCGGTGGGAGAGTGACCATCAAGGAAGCATTCTACAGAACGGTGCGGGATTGGAGGAGCACCGTTCCTTCCGCTATGGAAGCCGACTTTTATGTCAATCTATATTAATTTAGGAAAAACGAAAATTTTATCAGCCTGGGGTATTTTAGGAACAGTCACAACGACAATCATAATAAGGTTAAGGTTCCCTATCCCCCTCTCTATCAAATTCTTTTAGTGTAAACAGACGTAGAGCATCCATTCGTTATTCTGTCTGCGTTCACAAATTCTATGGAATATTTGCTTATACACTCGTTTGATGTAAACGGCACTAGAGCGTGCGAACAGTTGCTTAGAGCGTTTTTGCATGTTAACTGCTGCGCGACGAGTCGCAGGTTCGATTGCGTACAGAGCAAATCTTTGTTTCGGGTCTGACTGTTTGTGATTGTGAAGTTTTTGTTTGTAAACGCACCCGATATAGAAACAAATCCTAGTATGGGGCAACTTTTTTAAAAAAAGAAAAGAAAGTAAAAACACATCTGGAACATTAGATGAAACACTGATGCATTGCCTAAAATAATTTTCGTAAATGGCTGCATGCATGTGAGTTTTTCCAAATTAAAGCTGATGACATTGCCGCATGAGATCACAAATAAGTTCATAGAACATGTCATACCTGAAATATACACGTAATTAAAACCATGTTCATATTGCCTTTTTGTGTTTTCTCCGTATGTTTTTTTGCAAGAATCCTTTTCATTACTTACTCTTCCAAGCATTCTATTTCTGAAACGTGTCAACGTAAATATAAAATTGAAATAAAAATAAACAGCAAAGTGTACATTGAGTCCCGCGCATTAATAACGCATTTAACATAAAAATCTTTTTAATTCACACGTTTTTAGTCCTCGGCGTCCCTATTCTATATACGATTAATGTTTTAAAACAAAATATGATGATGAAAATTGATGTATCGATTTGTCTTAGGTTATATTGCTGTGTTTTTATGCAGGTAGAGATATCAGCGCAGCGGACTAAACCATTTCTAATAAGAGATGTAAAAAAATCATCACACTTTTATATTGACCATATAAATATATTTTTTTTACCCAAGCGTATGGAATATATCTTCAAGTCTGTCTATTAAAATTTATTTGAGCTTGTTTGGACGTGGAAGCCTTCATTGGGCAGTAAAGTTTAATAACAGTTAACAACGAACGCATTTGATGACGTTTTAAGAAGCTGTATAACATAATGATAAATCTATAGTGCCAAAAAGTAACATGTTCAGAAAATGGATGCCTTTGGGTTTAACTACCTTGTAAATAAAGATGCATTATCAATAGATGGCTGATACTTAGTGGCTTCTAAATAGACAAGACTACGACAGATAACAATTTCTAACAATAACATATCAATTATATCACGCACGTCACACCTGCCACCACACAAGTGGTGTTCCGACGTCTCTACAAGGGACAATGATAAATGACGTCAGACATCAGAATAAGTAGGCAGACCGTGTAGTCCGACGCGTCTGTTTGAATGGGAGGCGCATTAACGCGCGGCATTCATCAACCGACTAATGACACGTCCGCACGTCACACTGGTGTGGTGCAAGTTAGGAGCGAAACTTTATTTGTGGAAAAGTGGAGCTGCTATAATCTAACATCAATGTTCGCTGATGAATATCTTATTAGCCAGTAAAATACTTCTGATACAAAGGTTTTCTTAATTTTATTTTATGGTAAACGAGCAGACCCACCTAACAATTTATGGTAACCGCCGCTCTGGGCATCTGCAATACTTACTAGGCATCACAGATACACAGTATAGGCAGAGTTGTAATGTTTCATGTTTCTGTAATTACACCGACACACATACATTTCAAATTAAACACAGAAATGCTGCTTCAAAGACCTCGTTTCTTGCCCTCTCTGCAGTCTATGCTGAAACCGGTTATCAGTCACATTAGAATATTTTAGGGTAGTAAAGGTACGATGTTAATTTATATGTGTTATTCTGATGTTTAAGCTATATTACTGTCAAGTTTCATCAAAATCCGTTCAGTAGTTCTTGCGTAACAGACATCCATCCATACATCCTTACAAACTTTTGCATTTATAATATTACTAAGAGATTCAATCATTTGCGACAGAGCGCATCGTATGCACAAGTTGCACTTTTTAGAAGAATGTAGGTACCTACCTGCCTTCTATGATATGCGTTAAGTTTTGAAAATTTTTTCACAACTTTAAGTGATAAACCTACTGAAGGCATTAAAGGCATCTACAAAAAAAAATCGCTTCCGCTTATGACTTGAAACGCGTCGTGACGGATGGGAATATTAAAACATTACATATTTTCCTTTCTTTCTTTTTTCTCCGATGGCGTTTTCAGGTCTCCGCCTCGCCTGAATAAAATCTACAGTTGGTATACATTATAAATTGCTTTATAGGACTGTAATATGAAACGTAGGTACACAAAATAAGCACTGAACAGTGTGAGTTGTAATTATGTCTTAATTGACCCAAAAATAGGGAAGTCCTTTGTCTTAATGCCTCATATAATGTCTAATTTTAACCTCGATAGATGATAATTTGGCATTAATTTTATATGAAACTGGGGCATTTCAATCAGTCACAGTTGGGGCTGCCATCCGTGCGGGCTTCCACAAATGTGTTCTAGTTTAGCCCGGTATGGTCCTCAAAAAGTGTCCTTTATGGTTTATGGACGCCCTTTATGTTAGCAGTTTTGTTCGTTTTCTAATCTTTGTGACTTGGCAATGCGTAACTAGGTATCACATTTTTTAATATTTTTAAGGGAATCTAGAGAAATAATTCCGGTTTAGACCGAATGACCAGTGTTGGCCATTTAGGTGATGGTTACTGATATTCTCGAGATTTTTTCTGTGACATTTATTATTTATACCCCAAACAGGACACAGAGTATGCATACAATATATTAATCAGAGTCCATAGTCTTCTTACCTATCCCGATCCTTCTATCAAAACCTGTGTAAATCTTCACCAACATCATGTTCTAAAACGTTCACAAGTACTGTACATTATATCTATGTTCGCCTGAGGACATTGTAGTAGCTCAATTCAATTTAGTATTATAACTTGCGTAGGAAGAACTAGAGATTAAAGCGCAATATACACTATAGTGCCTGTATCGCTCCATGTCATAATATTATGACAAGCTTTCGAGGAGGTGGGCAGAAATCACAGCGTGATACGATCCTACTCCGCTTATCTGTTTTTGTTCATCTATCGCAAAAATTTGAAGATCGAATTAGTGATGCTCTTTCTGCTGACTAAAAGACTGAATTAATACAAAGTACAAGATAAACAAAATAAAAATAAAAACTCGACTTCGTAATATCTAAATATTGTTATTACTCTGTGTAACTTCCACAATGAAGATGAATCCAACAATACCTCAAATGTTGTTGAAATCTATCAAGCTGTTAGCCGGCTAAAGAAATAGACATACATACACACTTAAAAAACATTACCCTCCACATGGGGCAGTCGGGTAAAAATATTGAAATGATGAAATTATGCTTATCAACCGACTTCCGAGAAAGGAGGAAGTTATGCATTCGGGTGCTTTTTTGGTAAGTAGATCTTTGCTTTTACAACTTTTTTTGGTAGATTTTTTAGAACTAGATGGCGCCGGCATTACTAAACTGATGATGTCTGAGATGAAAATGTCGAAACAAACTCAAATATCTGTCTTTTAAAGTCCAGATAATTTTATGGTTGAATTGTATAAAGTATAAATAGGCTTTCTATGGTATTCTAAAAAAAAAACGGTTTTGAACTTTTCAGTGTCACTTATGGATGTCATACAGGTAATTTGGAAGATACGTCAAAAACAACAACAACGTTCTCTTGCGATTATAAAGCTGTTATTGATGGTAATCTTCCTATTGCACCTATCACTCCTAAAATGAAATTATTTTTATCTTATTTAGACAAAGAATCTTGTGCTATATAAAAATACGTATCAAATTTATTCTCATCTTAAAAAAAGTATAAACTTCCTAACCACGTTTCCAGACTCAAAAAATATTTATAAAACTCGACAAAAATGCTGCAAAAAATTCTTCCACCAGCTTAGACTCGAGAAAAATTCTAGACACGCTATATTTCACACTAGCGCCTTTTTAAGAGGGTATTCATGCACACGTAACACCTGGAGTGGCGTAAAGGGGCTATTACCCGGCCATTACGGGCATTATGACTATGTCGTGCGTAATAGCCCCCTCTGTGTGAAATAATGTGTGGAAAAACTGTGGTCTTGTGAATGGAATGAATAGGAATGGTATGCATTTGTTTTTGTGAATGTGTGCGTTTCTGTAGCTGTTTTTTGTAGTGAGTTTTAAGGAGTAATGTGGAAGTAATTGATACCTGTACTTATTTTGTAAGTAGTCATTGGTTTATAAAGTCTACCTCGTTGGTCAAGTGGTTCAACCGCGACTGCTAAGCTTGAGGTCCTAGGTTCGATCCCCCAGTTGGGCAGTGATATTGGATTTTCTATTGAGACATTTACAGTAGCAACCCAGTTTGGACTTGTGCCCGATTCATGGCAATAGGGACTTAAACATAACTGGCTAAATATGGGTGTACCCTCAGATCATAGAAACAAGGAGATATGCCATCATAAAAAATTAGTACGGGAACAACTGTCGCCACTTTTAGTACATTTTTCAACACAATTACAAGCGCCCCTCGTGAATATAAAGATCTCCCACGCATTAAACATTCCACACACCCTCAATCTAATCTGTTAATCGTCACTCAACACTAGCACTAAACTAAAACACTGTATTTATATCATCGATCGTGTTCGGTTCGTCGCCAGCGTGTACATTTTATATACGGTCAATGTGACCGTATCAAAGCGTAAATTTTAGTAGCGCCTTGGCACATCTCCCTTGTTTCTATGATCTGAGGGTGTACCACACACCACTGCTTAATCATTTGGGGAAGCAGACATGATGTTATTTATATGGCCTTTAAATAGGTACCTGTTCTGGTTCAGTGAAAGAGTAATAGAGACACATCGCATCATACTATGGTTTCGTGCTATGTTTGAAACTGAAAGATTGATCTTAAAAAGCAGATCAAAGCAATCTACCATAGTTACCATAGATTGGTGATCGTGTAGCCAGTTTGCTTAGTATTCTGCAGCCTGTGACCCAGCCTGGGTTTTCTAGATGTTTATCAGTTTTAGAAAATTTCTGCACCTCTGTAATTAGCATATATGTCGGGGTTAATAGATGAGCCACCCTTCTAGGGTGGTAGCGGGGCTAACAGGGTGGTAGCGGGGCTAACTTCCCAAGTTGCGTCGGACGTAACTGGAGGCTTTTATAATGTGCTCCAATAGAAGAATTGTATGACTATTGACTATATATATATGAAGTCACAAATGGCGAAATTCTATACAATCTTACGATAATAAACCATCTCGAATAGGTATAGCGATAAACGCAATCCCTATCGGTCAGCTTTTAAAACGCGCCCAAATCTGGGCAATACATTACAAATACCTTATATATCATTGGCTGACCAATCATATACAAATCAGGGTTATCGTTTTACCCATAAATAAGGGAACTAGATCTGAAACATAATCACTGTTCACCATAACCGGTATTTATCACATGAACTCACAATGTTTATGTTATGTTCGGAGCGTTACAACTATTTCTGCCAAGTGCTTGGGGTTGTTGAAAGTGAGGGACAGTAGTCGAAGTTTGTGCAGTTTTACTT
Organism: Thalpophila matura; assembly: GCA_948465475.1. Classification (NCBI taxonomy): domain Eukaryota; kingdom Metazoa; phylum Arthropoda; class Insecta; order Lepidoptera; family Noctuidae; genus Thalpophila; species Thalpophila matura. The sequence goes on along the minus strand of OX419193.1, from coordinate 4,268,261 downwards.
ATAAACGATGATTAAATAATAAGTCAATTGTCATCTCTATTCATTGTCATATCAATTAAAAGCAGTGTTGTAACTAGCCTTTTGTGCGCCCGGTGCGAGCTTCTATAACTGCGCCCTTCTTGGTCCTAGTCTGGTCATTTCTGCGCCCTACTTGGTACTAGTCGGATCATTTCTGCGCTCTTCTTGGTACTAGTCTGTTCATTTCTGCGCCCTACTTGGTACTAGTCGGATCATTTCTGCGCTCTTCTTGGTACTAGTCTGTTCATTTCTGCGCTCTTCTTAGTCCTAGTCTGTTCATTTCTGCGCCCTACTTGGTACTAGTCGGATCATTTCTGCGCTCTTCTTGGTACTAGTCTGTTCATTTCTGCGCCCTACTTGGTACTAGTCGGATCATTTCTGCGCTCTTCTTGGTACTAGTCTGTTCATTTCTGCGCCCTACTTGGTACGAGTCGGATCATTTCTGCGCTCTTCTTGGTCCTAGTCTGTTCATTTCTACGCCCTACTTGGTACTAGTCGGATCATTTCTGCGCTCTTCTTGGTACTAGTCTGTTCATTTCTGCGCCCTACTTGGTACTAGTCGGATCATTTCTGCGCTCTTCTTGGTACTAGTCTGTTCATTTCTGCGCCCTACTTGGTACTAGTCGGATCATTTCTGCGCTCTTCTTGGTACTAGTCTGTTCATTTCTGCGCTCTTCTTAGTCCTAGTCTGTTCATTTCTGCGCCCTACTTGGTACTAGTCGGATCATTTCTGCGCTCTTCTTGGTACTAGTCTGTTCATTTCTGCGCCCTACTTGGTACTAGTCGGATCATTTCTGCGCTCTTCTTGGTACTAGTCTGTTCATTTCTGCGCCCTACTTGGTACGAGTCGGATCATTTCTGCGCTCTTCTTGGTCCTAGTCTGTTCATTTCTACGCCCTACTTGGTACTAGTCGGATCATTTCTGCGCTCTTCTTGGTACTAGTCTGTTCATTTCTGCGCCCTACTTGGTACTAGTCGGATCATTTCTGCGCTCTTCTTGGTCCTAGTCTGTTCATTTCTGCGCCCTACTTGGTACTAGTCGGATCATTTCTGCGCTCTTCTTGGTCCTAGTCTGTTCATTTCTGCGCCCTAATTGGTACTAGTCGGATCATTTCTGCGCTCTTCTTGGTACTAGTCTGTTCATTTCTGCGCCCTACTTGGTACTAGTCGGATCATTTCTGCGCTCTTCTTGGTACTAGTCTGTTCATTTCTGCGCCCCTGCAGGGTCTGCGCTCTGTGCCTGGACACCGCTGGCACCGCCCTATTAGTTACGGCGCTGATGACAAGGATAGTATATTTAATCAGTGGTTAAAATTACGAGGCGTTTATAAGTGAGGGGGTTAGACTTGAAAGGTAGGGCACAGCGGGACATCTCGCTGAAATCTGAAGAAGCCAGACAGGGGAAGTACCTCCACAATACAGAATACCATAGCCAAATAACACTGCTCTTTGGTAGCACTGTGGTGAGTAAGGTCGCTGGAGCTACTGAGGATGTACTGTGTAAATTATAATTTTTAAGGATCAGTAACGCACATGATCTCGGCCACAGATAATACAATACTACGCGTACAGATGCCTCATCTCATACAAAAAAACGTGACCGCCGCCGTAATGCGGGCTATCGGGCTATACATTTTTTCGTAACTAAACGATTTTTTTAAATTTTAACAAATATTTATATTTGTCTATTTATTCATGTTTTACATTTTACACAAACTTCAATTACAAATCGATACGTGTAACGCCATCTATTAAAAGTTATTTGAACAAATGTTCCTTTGTTCCTGATGAGACATCGTGTCTCGGTGTTGTAAGCGTTTTATATGCTCACCAAGTGTGAATGATTACATGACATTAGGTAGCTACATGTTTCTTGCTTCCAAAATTAATGTTAGGTACATTATTTTGCTAAAGCTTCTATCAAGTCTAGAATAAAATGGTAAAACCGATCAATAAGTAAAGTGAAAAGGTCGCGGAGAATATCGGCATAACGTTATTTTGCAAAAGCATTTTATTAATGGCGCACGATAAAAGATGCTATGCTCTTTTTCTTCGTAATCTGTAGACAGGAAATCGTTTTTTTCCCAGCTGAAAACCTCAGTTAGTTAGGTGTGTTTTCCGCATTTACGTATTCACGAATATTACTATTAGGACTCATAGCAAAGTTTACAAAAAACTCATTCTAATATGAGACATTAAAGGTATTACGTTAAGGTTCATATCCATATGAAGCGCTTGTTTATATTCGCTTACGTGAATATAAACCTTATTTTTATACAAATAATGTTCATATTGTACGTATGTGACTACAGAAAGATTAAGCTAAGACAGATAGGGCACAGCAGGATATATCGCTCAAATATGAAGCAGCTCTATTGGGGAAGTACCTCCACCTTGCAGAATACCACAGGCAAATAACGTTACTCTTCGATAGTCTTGTGTCTTCCAGAGCTCCTGAGGATGCGCTGTGTTGACTACGGGGGACCTGTTTGTCCCATAAGCTGTCGGCACTGCAAATCCTCACTATAAAGCGTCAGCAACGTGCATGTTGACACTATATCGTCTGATAGGTTATGGTAACTGTTTACCTTACCGTTGAAAGGTTGAAACGGAGTCACGATTCTCAGCAGTGAGAGAACGATTAGGAAGAAAAACTACTTACCATCAGGCGGGCCGTATGCCAGTCCATAAAAAAAATGTTCTTCAATAAGAAACCCTATTCATCAGGTTGTATTTTTCGGGTTTTCTGTGTAGAGATAAGATGCTATCTATCAAACTTCAACTACTGCACGTCACCTGCGCAGTGCCCGTAGGCAAGGCGTTAAGATATCGTATCTCGGACGCTAATGCAGTACTAACTCATGTGCACGCGCCGTTACCGTGGCGCAACTCTGACTTACAGCCACAACAGATATTTAGTTTGTTTTGCTTTTCTCGCTTTTGTTAGCAAATGTAAAATAATACGAGCCCTTTTTGTTTTACGGCTGGAGCAGCAGAATTTAGAGACTTAGCGTTCAGGCCAGCATATTGTCAAGTTCTAAACATAAGCCTATTGAAAGATTCGTCACAATTCTTAGCATTTTCACCTTTGGCATCCACTGTGTAGCCATCGTCTTGATATAATGCTTCTATCACTTCTTGGGGTACCTACTTGAGCTGGTTAGTTGTATATATAATATTATAAATCGTAATTCTTGCTAGTTGTTACTGTTGTTAGTGTCCCGTTTCAAAATGCCGCAAGATCACGGCGTAATTATACTCCCTGGGCAAAATGCACGTGTTACGAGATAACCAGAAGATACGATGAATTTGGTAAGCTTATAACTTCAAGCAGATAAATACTTCATATTGAAGTATTTGCAAGTAATTTTCAGCTAATTTTCCTTAGCAAATAGAGCGTCAATACAATTTACATTCTGATGAACTTTTAAAACCGTAAATTAAATAACAGGTACCATATATCAGAACACCCAATCTCTGAAACCCACGTAGAACGGAAATCCAATTGCAAAATTACAGACACCAATAAAATTGAACTTACAAAATCGATCTGCAGTTTCAACACACACTGCTCATACATATCTTAGGACAAGACAGACAACGTTGGCGTGTACAATAGACAGATCACTGACAAATTTATGTGGTGGATAATCTTATCATATCGGCCACCATACGGCTTTATTGCCGGCTTCAGCGTATGGAGGCGAAGGCTTGCGTTGTTTATTTGCCTCGCCGTATATTAGGTAAGCAATATTTGGTATTAGGAAATATTGGGATATGTGTCTTGGGTATTCATAGTTCATTGTAAGGTTATATGGGGGTGTTTCATCAGGTTCAATGAATTTGATAAGATCTGACTACGTTCTGTTTATTTTAATCGCCAGTTGTTCTGCAGAACATTTGAATTTATAACTTAGACATGTGCTTTCACAGAAGCCAGTTATCACTTTTTGGTAGCTGTACGCTTTTCTTTCAGGACCAGAGTAAGATTTCTACAGTATAAGTTGGATCATAGTTGCGAAAAGATGACGGTGTGTGGAATGTGTGAATATTTATGTGATATGGCATTTTTTTTTTGTATATGGTAGCCAGATTCATGAGAAATAGTATAAGTTATTTAACATCATGCTACGACCCCAAGGAGCTGAGCAACAGGGGTGAAACCGCGGGGAACATCTAGTTTTAAATAATGGCAGGAAAATGATTTTGAGTTGCTAATATAAAGGTAAAGTTTGTAAGTTTGTATGTACGAGGTAATCTCCGGAACTACTGGTCCGATTCTGAAAATTCTTTCACTAATAGTAGGTACCTACCTAAGCTACATTATAGCCAAGTGCTATTGGGTACTTTTTATCCCAAAAAAAAGGCACAGTTCCTATGGGTCACGCAGACGAAACTGCGGGCAAAGTGCAAGTCGTAAATAAAACAAAACAAATCTGCGTTAAAGATCCTTACTTATAAAAACTAGACACTTTTAAACACTAATTAATATTATTTTCATTATATATTATTAATCATCGTTTCTAGGGGAGAAACTTGTCACCATCCGAAAGGTGGTCAAAATACAAAATGTATTGCACTCTCTTGTTCCTTAGGCGTTAACCGTCTTTATTTAAACACACGTTAAAGTGAACATAAAAATTCGCGTTAAATCGTGAAGTGATACGAAATAGTGTAGTGAAAATAAAGTCCCGAATAAACTATCACATACAACGTTTAATCTTGTTTCCTACAAGCCCCTTTGTGTGTAAGGGCTAGGTTATGTACATAAGAGAAGCGGATTTAAAATCTATGTTAGTTTGAAAAACTATGTGGAACGAACTGGCTTTGGAAAATATAAATGACTGCGTAACAGAAACTAGATTATGCAGTCTACAAGATTATATATAAAAAAGTTTTTTTTGAAGATATATGAAAATTTTAAAAATGTAACCTTCTGCTGACTATTCAAAATGTATCAAAAAATTCGATACCTTTTATATTATGCTACAATCAATGTACGAGTAAGTTTCAACGAGTATAATATTGTGTGCATACGATTTGATGACCTAAAATCCTAAACCCAGCGAACCAGTGGTGTTAGTCTCTGCACTGAGTCATGTATGTGACACGTAGAGGAATGTCTTTATTCACAAAAAAAAATGTTTTCTAAGCCCCATGCTCACCGACAAGATAACAGTCAAATAAATTGAAAACGGCCGTTTACCATGGCTTTTTGTATAGAAAGAAGATATGTTAAATGGCTGTTTTCAATTTGTCAGACCGTTATCTTGTCGGTGAACTTAGCCTTAAGTCTATTTACTTTATCAGAAAATTAAGGGACCCAAAAAATGTTGTAGTATTTTTTTTAAATTTGGTAATAGCCTTGTGTCTGACCGCCATCTCGCCTGATGTTAAGCGATGATGCGGTCTACGATGGAGCACGCTTGCCTAGAAGAAACCGATTCACTCGTGATTTGAAGACACCTAGATTGCAATTGTCGGGGAACACCCACTCGGGCAGCGCATTCCACTGCTTGGCAGTTTTCACAATGAAAGTGGAATCAAAGCGCTTCGCAGTAGCAGAAAACCGCTAGCTTGATAAATCGCTACATCTCACAATAAACCCTCAACCTAACCGCCACGTTGTGACGACACGCTGCACTAAATCAGTAACCCGATACGGTAGTATCTGTACGTGTCCCGGGTTCGTGTCCCGGGCAGACCTGTCGCGGTGACGTGTTTACTTCACGCTGCACCGCTGGTACAAGCGGTTGTGTAACGCGATCGCGAATGTAGGTGATGCTGGAGAAAGTTAGGTACTTGATTTTAAGGTTTCGTTATTTCATTGGCAAGGGTGTAAATGTTAGCTTCCTCAAAGTTTTGGGCGCAATCTTGGCCAAAAGACATTGGTGCCAATTCTGTTGTTTACGAACTTAACTAATTTAGTCTTATTATGTCTCTTTCTAATAAAAAAATAAGGTAAATTTTGGTACTTACAAGTTTTCGCGAAAATCTAAATTTTCCCATACAATTTATACATGTTATATGTTATATGTTTTATTGTTACACAGGATCTTGATTTTTATAAACCTAATAGGGATTATAGACCTCAGTATCTGGTATAAATTTCAACTTGCTAAGTCTACCCGTTCCTGAGAGAATCGATGGTGATACATGGACAGACAGACGGACAAGACTTATCATAAAAGGGTTCCTTTTTTTACCTTTTGAGGTATGGAACTCTAAAAACAAAGAAGATATTATTAATCCTGTCAAATTAGTCCACTTGAATAGTTTTACTGACAATTTAGTCGTAATCGCAAAAGGTCAAGACTATTTTCTCGTAAATGACAAGGGCGTATACTAATTTGACAGTTAATCATATTTTCTGTCCTTTTCAATGACATTGTAAGAAAGAGATATAGTGTGATTAAAATTAGTTTAGTGCGATGTTCAACAGAATCAGCACCATTGTGTCCCTTTCAGTGGCGAAGGGTAAATTTTTATAAGAAGTAAGCCGAAGATACAAATGCTTACCTGGCCACGAAAAGCTAATTATAAATATTTGACAATAGTAAGCAATACTGTCTCTGCTATTTTTCAAAGAGAAGCCGGTAGGAATCGTATTGTAGGGACCCCTCGCCACTGGGCCCTTTTTAGATTAGTCTTATATCAATCATCATGAAGATAGTAGGTTGAATGGTAGGTATGTTAGCTTCCTCAAAATGTTTTTGGGTCGTATTCTTCGTCAAAAGAGTAGCATTGTGTGGCTTTTTATATTAGTTCTCAATTATTTGTCTGTAGGTTAAATAATAAACTTTCTTCTGTACCTCATACAATGGAAACTGCAATTGCAAAGATACAATCTTTTGTGCAGTTTGAAGTACCGAAAGGCATTAAAGTCATACACACTAAACAAGTGTATCGCTCTACACGCGTTTACTTATTATACCAGGAACGCAGAAATCTCATCATGAAAGCTGAAATTAAATAACACTAAATTGTACGTACTGTGCGAGTGCGAATTATATTGTTTAGAAAAATTAAATTAAATAAAAAATTTAAATTAGAAATACTGAAAGTTTACGATAATCACGACTCGTTCAGTAGTTAAAAGTAAGTAAACTATTGACGCATCACGTGTTGCAATGAAGTTTGCTTTCATAATCAATTATATACCTACACTTTCTGTTGTAATTTTTTATTTACGTTTAAACGACAGTTGTTCCCTCATATACATACCTATGCAAATAAAATTGTTATTTGTGTTCCAGAGATTTTTTCCGACACCGTCAATGTAAAGGCCATTTTGCTTAACAGAGTTCAGGAGAAAATATTCAAGAAGACTGCTATTTAAATATAATTTTACTTGTATTCAAAGCAGTGGCAAACGCCATTCCTTTAAAATACAAAATACGTAACCAGAGCGTTGTATAAGTGAATTAAACACACGATGCATTAGTGTATAATCGCAGAACACGCTGCGACTGATCGCGTCTCTCGTATATCGGATAAACGACGCCGTTATACAGAGCTAGTGTCGCCGAAACTATACCTATGTAGTGCGCTTAAAGAGTTTCGATAGTTGCTTTAAAATAAAATATATGTTATTACTGCTTCTGCTGCACAGAACTAATTTTGTGAACCCAAGAAATTACTTTAATTCTTTCTTTTCTCGTTTTATGTATAAATGACTGACACATGACTTTGTTAAGTACCTATTTGATTAAGACAACAATCTCAAAACGCTTTTGACTTTATCGCGTACTCAATTTCAATATAAGCGTAAATGGTAGGTTTTTTTAATATGAGTTCTTCAAATAGAAAGGAAAATAAAGTAAAATAATTTATTTACATGTAGATTGACACAGTAGGACACATAAAAAGTTAAAAAAAGACTATTAAAGTAAAGAAAAAAAAAAACAAAATACCCAATTAAAATTAAACTTAATAAAAAATGACTAGTTATTACTAATGTCATAAATGGCGTTTATTTCAATAAAAGTCAAGCGTTCGGGCAAGGTGTGATGTTTGGAAGAACGCTGTCCCCGACGGTTGATATCGAGACCGTGTCTGTTTATAGAAAACTTTCGTGCGAACTTTGATTGCACGATATAACATCGTGACATCATGTTGGATATTATTATGATTATGATGATGCAGCAATGGGCTGTATTACTGGCAAGCTTTAAACTAGATTTATGAAAATGAAATAAAAAAAACCTATTGTAGTTACCAACTACAACAGTCAAGTATCAAAACATCAAAATCCGCAAACAAAATGGCGTCAGCACAGCGTTGTCAGTGCACACATTACGTGTGACATACTGTGTCATTGTGCACAACGGCCGACTTAGTCGAGTATTAAAGGAAATTATTTGACTAGAATTAGGACGAAACGGCCTTACGCCCACAGCATGATGTCTGCAAGGGATTATGAATATTTATTGGGTATAACTTTAATGTTTGATATATTGGATAGAAATTGGTTGGGATTATTTTTGCCGGAAAACGCGTGGTAGTGTATGCATTTAATTAGAAAACATACCTTGTTAAGGTTTTATCGAAATGTGACACTAGTTATTTGAAATTAACTGTATGAAAGAAGATCTCAATCAATTTTCAGGGAAAGAAGATGATTCATAATTTGATGACTGTCATTGTATTTTAATTTTTCGGAGACTAACTGAGATATTTTTTATTTTTCTAAATGAGTGCAGGTATCCTTTCGTGGGTATGAAGTTAATACTTCCTTATATTACTCTTCCAAATATCAACAAAGTGCACATTTAATTGAAAAATATCAGAGTCCTTGTTTTTGCAACGTCACAAGTGCAGGTTGTCATTATAAAATACTTAGTGGAAGGCCACCTGACAGTTCTTACAGGATCAAGAGAGGTGTTACGAATTTTCTTAATACTAACTTAAACTTAGTAAAAAGGTGATATTTATGTTCTGTCATTGTAAAATCTGCAGCATAAAACATAGTTATTGTTAAACGTATGATGACATTTTTAGGGTTCCGTACCAAAATGGTAAAAAAGGAACTCTTATGGTGCGACTTCGTCTGTCTGTCTGTCACACCTGCTTATTTCAGCAACTACTAATGCTATCGACTTGAAATTTGGAACAGTTATAAAAAATGCTTGTCCAACTTTATTCCAAATTAAAAAATTAAAAAAATATTTTTATTTTTATTGCAAAAGGGGCCAGAGTGGGGGTCCAATATTTCAAAGTGGGGTTACTAGGTCAAGTGACATATCATATGAAAGGACTTGCTCTGCACATTTCAAAATATATTTTTATTTAATTTTATGTCTCACAGTTTTCAACATAATATGATGAAAAATGTCTGAAAAAATACCATTCCCCCCCCCTTATCTCCGAAGTTTGCGGAGTGAAAAATTTGAAATAATTAAAGTTGATAGGAATTGACCCAAATATGGCACCAAAAATAAAACGATGTTCTTAACTAGTACAGTTTTTTCAAAATCATCAAAATTCTTTCACAAACAAACTTAGTTTTGCGGTCCGGTTTTTTCACTTTATACGTCCAAAACTGATACGGAACCCTCGGTGCGCGAGTACGACTCGCACTTGGCCGGTTTTTTTTTCTATTGTTTTAATTGCGACTTTCGCTATACAAACTACGAGTGTTTAATCTCAATTGAGCCCAATAATGAATCGTTTACACAATACTTATCGCCCATACGCCGACCCCCCAAACAAATTAGCAACATTAGCCATCACATATCATTCGGACGATCGTGATCCCAGCTAATTGCCCCAGCCGACCGCGATCCGATCACGAAGGCACATCATACACATTAATCATAGACATATTGATAAACAATTGCCCTACCTTAAATGAGGGGTCAACGCTGCCTTTACGGCGAAACTTTTTGAAGCCACCTTATTGGTTCAATCAAACAAATTCCGACCTTAACTTTTGATGATACGGCTCGGATTCTTCTGATGGAGATGACAGTTACAACTTTTGGAAATGGAATTGTAGGCTTGATTTTTCCGTGGGCATTTATTAGGAAATCAAACTTTACTCTGTCTATGCTAAGGCTTGTTTTAGGGTGGGTTATGGTGTTTCATAGATGAGGCATGTTGTCGGCGATGCTTTGTCGCGAGCCGACAAAGGAGGCACGTGGGAACGTGCGCGTGCGCGTTCTTCCTGCTAACAGAATAGTGCTGTAATGTATGGTTGTTGTGTTATTGTTGATCGATTTTGGTCGATTATTTTTTAACATATATTATTATACTACTACTTTTATAACGTTTAGATGATGTAAGCATTCGATACACGTACGAATATATTGTAACCATTTTTTCAAATAGATTTGAAGATTATTTTAATTTAAAAAGTCAAGCCACATCCTCGTCTATTCACCCGCATTTTTTTTTTATAATTTGCATTGGATAAAATCAAATCATTTAACCAGGAATTTATAGTATGTACAAAAAAGTATAAATAAACGTCTATTGTTTATAATTGCAAGAAAAATAATGTAGGTACATACTCACAAACAAAATTCAAAAAATATACTCAAAAACAAAATCAAACTATCAATTTATAGCATTCGGGTTTACCCCCGGCACAATAACTAATCACTCTCATCGCCAATTACGCTCGTAACCTGATACAGTTACAATAAAATTAATTCATTGAACCTCACAATAGTACCACAGTGGTACACTGTTAGTGATGAGCAAACTTTGTGACCCCATGTGGTATGCAGCTAGAAGTAAGTTGAGTTTAATTCTTAAAAACATTTTGTGAAATAGCCATGATTGACATCGTGTCGAAAAAAGTACCACGGTACCTAAATGAACCCCTATTATACTACTTCAAATAAGTATAAGAATAAGGTGGCCAGGTGCAGCGTTGGACTTATACTAGGCCTAGGGGCACTCGGGGCTAGTGCCCAAGGCGGTAAATTTTGAGGGGCGGCAAAATTCGGAAGGTAAAAAAAAAGTTTTGGTTTAATTGACCAATTTGCAAAATAAAAAGTCAGACACGTTTGTTTCTGAAAATTTTGCTGAAAATTTGCAAATTAAAAAGTCAGACGCGTTTTCTGAAAATGTGAATATTATACTTTAGTGCAATTTAATCAAAATCCTTAGTACACTTTTTTTAATATTAGGTAAATCTATTTAAAATAAATTTTCTGCCATAAATGAGTCATTTTATTAAAAAATGTAGGTATATCGAAACTAATCATTTTATACAAATTTTCGATAATGGGGTAGAATTTTTTATAGTGCCTAGGGGCGGTGCTAAAGTTAAATCCGGTACTGACTAGGTGAGAGTTTTGTGAACCATCCTAACTTATACTGTATTCCACAGACCTTCAGATACATACAATGTAAACAATGAGATCTATCGGCTCAAATACTAACACCAAATCCGTCATCGTACGAACTTTGCTCGTACGACGACGGACGAACTCGGACGATTGAATGAAACACTTGTGCCTAAATCATAGAGAGCGCGTACACCAACACGTCCGCCATCGGCCGACAAAATCGGACAAAATCGGACAAAATCGGTCGTGTTGGTATACGCGCTCTCTACAATTTACAAGTGTTTGATTTAATCGTCCGAGTTCGTTCGTCATCGTACAAGCAAAGTTCGTACGATGACGGATTTGGTGTATTTGAGCCGTAACTCAACTAATAAAATTCATTCTGCAAAAATAGGTAGGTAGCTAAACAGGTAATAGCACTTTGTCGGCATTTTACTTCACACTGCGATAAAACCCCAAAATCACCTAACCTTTACCAAAGCACACACGCAATTAACCTTCAAAACAAAGCCTTAATAAAATCCCTGTACGGACCCCACACGCGTTCTCTTTCGCCAGTCATGCCCAAATAAATCGATTCTATTAACGATATAAACAGCCGAAGATATCATCATTGCTTCGGGAGAGTTCGGTTGCTGGAAGCGACATTGATTCGATTGGTGTACTGTATTTCTATAATTCTAATTTGGAATATTTTTTTATCTGTTGAAAAACGCTAATTGGATTGGCTAAGAGATTGTGTACTGGATTGGATTGGCCCTTTAATGAATTAGTTAAGTAAGTTTTTACTAACAGAACTTCGATATCTTTCAATTTATCTATCAGTGTATGTTTAACGGCTTTTTATCGGATACATTTCAGAGAGTGTGTCTTGGATCTGCATGGCCTAATTCCCACGTGCCCTTATTTCTATCGGTTGGCCAGAAGCATGAAAAAGTGACACCGTTTTATGGTTGAAAGGCATACCATAAACCCAAACGTAGGGTTTCGATTCCACTTTCATTATGCAAACCGCAATAGTGGAATGCGCTGCCTGAGCGGGTGTTCCCCCATAATTACGATCTGGGTGTCTTCAAGTCGCGAGTCTATCGATTTCTTATAGGCGAGCATGCTCCATCGTAGACCGCATCTTGGCTCAACACCAGGTGAGATGGAGGTCAAAATTTGATAGTTTAGTCAAATAAGAAAAATGAAGAAATTCCATTAAAAAAGCTACTCTCAATTTAATTTGCTCCAGAGTTGAAAATATAAATTACAGGACGACTTAGAGACAAACATTTTTTATCTAACTCCGTTCGACTATGCCACCTTCCGTTTTTTTCTCTATCTATATAACAGAATATGAAACACCTATTCCAAGTTTGAATTCGCCTTCAGTTCTTTTTGCTCTATCAACAGAATAATAGAAGAGCACATCCAGCATCGTTATATCAACAATTTATCAAAAATATCGGCGGCATTGTATGCTGTATCAAAAATGCTTGCTCTAACGGGACCACATCGATGTGGACCCCTTTTGTTACAGTAAATTGGATGTTGCGAAAATATAATGGCATCAATCTATTTATCATTTTATTGCTTTCGTGGTATGTGATAGTAAAAGGTCAAAGTTGGTAGCATATTAATATCATTCTAAAGAACGCAAGTCATAATTTGTACGAGATTAGTACAGCATTTTGTATATGACCTGATTATCGCAGTGCATAGGCACTTCGAATTTTGCGCTTAGAATTGCTGGGAAGGTCGAGGGCATGAGACAGTGTGTGTATCGGTATGTAATTTTGGTCCAAATCTGGGTGGGTTCTGATTATTTATCCTAGCTTTTGTCCAACTAAATTGGAGTCCACTTCCAGTAAAACCAGTTGCGGCTGCATGTCAGGATCTACATGGAGTGACTGCCATTTGTCCTCTATAACACAAGTAGTGGGCAATACGACATTCTGCAGTTAGAACAGTCGTCAGACTTTCAGGGCCGTACCACAAAAAAGATAAACACGCGTTCAACACGAATGCTACCAAAAATAATATGCACTTGTTTTAGCACTAACTTGTCTGAAACAAGTGTGTATTATTTTTGGTAGCATTCGCGATAGTTATATTCGCGATAGTAGCGACACCCTTACCACAAAAAAAATAAACACGCGTTAATCGATCGATTAACGCGTGTTTATTTTTTTTGTGGTAAGGGTGTCAGGCTTTTGAGTACCCGTAACCACCGTTATGGATAAGTATTCGAGTGACCACCAAAATTGACGGCTTAACATGTACTCCGAGGCACAGAGTGGTTTCGAAATGATGTTAAGAATGGTTACCCAGAGACGGACTTAATATTTTAGACATTTTCTATCAGCTAACCTTTGAGTGATGCAGAAAGAAACAATGGTAAGTGCAATTTCCAAAATTATGGAATAAATATTTATTTTTAAGGGAAATTACCCTTTTATTTATGAGTACATGACCCTAGCAGGGTCATGTACTCATATTAGAATAAGTAGTCATACTTTAGTCTATTAATTGTGTGTACATTATGCAATAAATAAATAAATTAATTAATTAATAACGCTGTGATGATTCTGCCAGATTCTTCTGAATGCGCTCATTCTAGAACATTAATAATATTTTTTATCAAATAAATAATTTACTATTGCAGTTTTTATGAGAGGAAGAGATAGGGAGCTTAAATTCAATGGTAGGTACATTTTCAATATCAGGAGTTAAGAAACTTTTTTAATAGATTTATCTTAACGATTACTGTCCCTACCAGTGCCACAGGATGTCATTAAATTCAATACCACTCATGTATTGAACACAATAACACGTCGTCGTCAATAGTAGATCTGTAATAGTATACTCTAATGTATTATTCTTCCCGCTGTATTACTGTGAGGGTTAGCGGGAGCTGCCGAACGATCGACACCATCGAAACGATAACGAATGTTTTTGAAAACTACATATTTTACAAAATTACTAGATCATGCGTAATTTTATATGCATTGCTGTACTAACAGCAATTATACTAAAAATAAAACAAAACTAATAAAATATAATCATATGTTTTTGGATTTGCAAATCCAAAAACATATGATTATATTTTATTAGTTTTGTTTGACCATTCTCGACATCAAAACCATTTTTTTTGGGGATTAAAATAATTATACAGGATGTGAGGTTAAAAGAAGGACATATAGAAGGATCAGTATTCGATATTGGTTTGATTAACTACGGGACCAATCTTGAAACCCACGTCTCAATCTCACGAAAAAAAAATTAACCGTTCTATACGAAAATATTCATTGTAAATGGTAGTCAACCTAAAGCAGAAAATGAATTTAATTAAAGTTAACTAGAATTTTGCCTAAAATAAAAAGCAATACTTGTTATTTAGGTACCAAGATGTAGAGAAAGTCATAATGTAAAAAAAAATAGAAAAACTATTAAACTTATGTCCCAAAATCTTCTTTTGCAGAATTGACTGAATTCGACATTTTACAGCCATCAAACCCACGTTCGCCATAGCGATAATTTACGACCAAGATAGCTATCGAAAATCCCAAAGACACCCGCTAAGCCCCAACACTGAAGCTCACAACACGTGCTTAACGTAATCTATATAATTATACGAGAAACGGTAATCTATGTCTCAGATGATACTGCGCACGCGTCTAACAATACGGTATCATTGTAGTGTATAATCTGTGTAATAGATGTGTTAGATTGTTCAGACCTTTTTTGTAGTGAATGTCTTGTAGGGATTTTTTAAAGGTTTTTAGAGTTTGGTAAGATGTCATTCGACGCTATGTTGGCTCGCCTGTCTATCACTCCACTCACTCCTCCTAATATTTTATGTTTTTTTGTAGATTGTGATAGCCTAGTGGTTTAACCATGTGCCTCCCACGGTGAATGGTTCGAGTTCGATTCCGAGGCACGCACCGCTGACTTTTCGAAGTCATGTGCGTATTAGAAATTAATTATCACTTGCTTTAACGGTGAAGGAAAACATCGTGAGGAAACCTGCATGCCTGAGAGTTCTCCATAAAGTTCTTGAAGGTGTGTGAAGTCTGCCAACCCGCACTTGGCCAGCGTGGTGGACTATGGCCTATCCCCTCTCATTCTGAGAGGAGGCCCGTGCCGAGCAGTGGGACAGTTTCTAATACAGGGCTGATATTATTATTATTATTATAATAGAAAGCTACATTATCATTGAGTAACATAGACTACTTTTTATCCCGAAAAAATGCACAGTTGCTAGTATTATATAAGGACGACTTACACTGTTGTATAACTTTTATAACAAACTTCCCTTTAACGTCAACTTCATTTCGAAAAAGAGTATAATATTGTAGTAGGTCCCAGATTATTATTCAATTGTTTAAAATTAAAATTTTCAAACTGGCAGCAATTAAAAATTGTGCGGCCAGTATGCACTCAAAATTCGAAGTGTACATTATTTTGAGTAGCGATGTTACACGAAGCGACGCGAACTTGCACGAGTAAAACTTTGCTAAATGCATTCGATTTGAATTTCGTAATACAATACCGTTTTTCGATTGGTCTCAAATTGGGTGCAATTAAAAAGTTTTTGATTGTGACGGAGTTTGGTTTCGTGTTTATGGTTTTGCCGTGTAGTGTATGTACGCTATACCTATTATGCGCTTATCTTCATAATTTTCAGATTTGCGCTGAAAATTAAATTGATCAATTCTTTCATGGTGTCAAGGATTGATGGCTGAGTTATATAAAATAGGTATAGGATTCAGCAGAATATTGATAAAACTGCATTCGATGTACTATAAATGAATGAATCCGATATATTTTAAAAATCTTGCAGTTTCATTACATTCTAAGGGAAATATAGGATAAAATGTAGGTACCTACCTATCATAAATTCTTCCCCAGTAGGGCTAACATGCGCGCCGCGATAAATTTTGAACAAAATTTTGTCAACGCTTTTATCGTGCATTTGTCTCGTATTCGCACGAGTAAGAGCGAGACAAAACAGTCGACAAAATTTGTCGCGGCGCGCATGTTAGCCCGGCAGGGCTCAAGCGTTCTCGATATCGTTATAACCTGAAAGAACAACTGCATTTTTTCCGCATTTCAGCCATAAGCCATTTCAGCCAAAAGTTCATCATGACGTGTCGCTCAATAACAAACCGAATCTAATTTCTTTAAGAGATAACTGATAATATAATACATCAGTATAGGCATAACCACGGAATACAAAAAACGGCGTAACGTATAAACTGCAATTGGCGGCTCGACATCACCAACCCTTAAAATTATTCTACCTAATAGAGGTACCTACTTATCAGATCATGACGTGCTTTTGCGTGGAATGGACGTGAGCGCCGTCGATCTAAAGAGGTTGTGGAAAAGAGTACCTACCTGAGGCCCTAGACAAGTTGCTTTTCTGTTAGCGTTCAAGCCAAACGCTACGTCCAAAATGTATGGCAATGACATTACCTGCGGAAAAGTCACGTGATTCACAAATGTCAATTCCAAAGATTTTGTCCGTAGCGTTTGGCGTGAACGCTAACAGAAAAGCAACTTGTCTAGGGCCTCTGACGAGACAGGACACAGACAATTTTAATTATGTTTAAATCTAAAAATGAAAATAAATGTGTACTCACGTGGTAGTCTGCAGTCAACCCAGCACCACTCTCGCCGCGTGGTGATCGCCTTAGGTTTTCTAGACCACATACCACTACACTTCACTACTAGTCCTAGTTCAGAAAATATCGCATGAATATTATTTCCACTAACACCGCGGGTGCTGCGCAAACGTACACTTCGCGATAATACTAGATTCAGCGCGGGCGCAGTCTCTAAAAACTATATCCGTGAGAAGAAATACATCAAAACGATAAGCTGTCACCATTGACCGTACACGAGTTTGACAAACTAGCGGCAGCGGCGCCGGCGCAGCCTCGCTTGGCCTCTTACCCTACTAAAATCTACCCGCATTTTTTTTATATTTGAGAAATATTAAATAATGCGGGTAGATTTGATTTCACTTTAGCCAAATGTACCCACCTCAGATCATAGAAACAAGGGAGATGTGCCAAGGCGCTATCGAGCTTGATGCCTGATTTTGAGCAAATTGCTCATATTAAAAACGTACGCGCTGGCGACGAACCGAACACGATCGATGGTATAAATACAGTGTTTTAGTTTAGTGCTAGTGTTGAGTGACGATTAACGGTGTTAGATTGAGGGTGTGCGGAATGTTTAATGCGTGGGAGATCTTTTTATTCACAAGGAGCGCTTAATTATGCGCGTAATTGTGTCGAAAAATGTATTAAAAGTGGCATCAGTTATTCCGGTACTAATTTGCTATGATGGCATACTCCTTGTTTCTATGATCTGACCCACATTTTAATGTATTACGAACAATATAATCGTAATTAAACCCAGGTCTAGTGCCTACGCCCATAACTTCTATTTTTATTCAACCCCTCTCCATGACGTCACTCAAAACGTCCCCAACAAGAAGTACATATTACATCCTCTCTTACGTTACCATAATACGAGACTCTGACGCCACAACTCACGTAAATGATATAAGAATTATAAAAACCGACCAAGTGTGAGTCAGACTCGCGCACGAAGGGTTCCGTACTATTATCAACATTAGACACCATATTATAATCTTTATTAAGATCGAGAAAAAATCGACAAAAACGTCACCTTTGTTGTATTGGAGTCCCCCTTAAATATTTATTTTATTCTGTTTTTAGTATTTGTTGTTATAGCGGCAACAGAAGCAGCAATGCATCATCTGTGAAAATTTCAACTGTCTAGCTATCGCAGTTCATGAGATACAGGCTGGCGACAGACAGACAGACTGACAGACAGACAGACAGCGAAGTCTCAGTAATAGGGTTCCGTTTTTACCCTTTGGGTACGGAACCCTAAAAATGAAAACAAAGTTTATTTTTATCAATGCCTGAAGGACACGGCTACCCTTTTCAACCTCGATTCAGTGAACAGTCATTCATCCGGTGGGTTGCTGAAAGAGTTTTTTAACCGTCAATTTATGTTAATATTTTGGTTCTGAAAAATTCAATTTCTTTTCTCTTAACAAAGAAATTGTTGATTAATTCTGTGAAAGGTAAGTTACTTAAAATATTTTTGCTGTGTTAATTAGAACCTGAAAATTTTCTATGTTTGTGTAACGGAGACGACCGGAGTTAATATAAAATAATTTTAGGGTCTAAATAATAGTTTGTATAAGTACGGTATTGTGTAAAACTAAATGGTTTTTCATAAATACACGTCACACATTTATGACTTGAAGCTAACTATAGGACCATCAGCCGGCCTAGCATGACCACGATAGAAACGGGCTTTGTCTACATAGAAATAGACAAAGTGACAGATTGTAGAAACATTTCTACGTTTTATGAATGAAACGGTAGAAATGTTTCTACAATCTGTCATTTTGTCTATTTCTATGTAGACAAAACCCGTTTCTATCGTGGTTATGCTAGGCCGGCTGAAAAGGAGAAGACTTCGTTACGCTTTTCCTGTAGATGAAAACAAAAAAAAACTTCTAGCTTCCGCATTCTGCAATTCTACAATATAAAATAACAAAAAATATTAAGCAATACCTAAATTCATACTCTTATTTCACGTAATATCTAGAGGATAACATAACATCACGGGACATAATATCCCTCCCGCTGCTCCCGCGATGTCGCCAGATCTCGCAGGAGATCTATGTCGTCAGTCGTCACGTCATGTCGCGGTATATTTATTTTGTCCCCTATATCCGCGGCAAGCTATGACGGCCGATTTGACGTTTAAGTCCGCTCATAAAGTTTCGTAAAAATTGACAACTAATTTTGAAAGAACAATAATACTGACAATAAAGTAGGTATTAAGTATTCAAAAGTAGTTGTAAATTTTTATACGAAACTTTATAAGCGGACAAACTTCAAATCGGCCATCATAACATGCCGCTGATATAGTAAACACACGAGGCTTTAAATTTTCACTCACACATACGCATTTCATGTTTACACACATATATTATTATATCAACAACATTCGAGTGTTTACTCAACTCGCCAAATTACACGCAAGCGGGAAAACAATTGACGGTTCAAAATATAGAACAAACAAAAATAACGTTCAGCCGATTACGTAAACAAAATATACGAGTATGTACGTTCGGCAAGCGCAAAAAAGTGCTGACAACTGACAAGCCGCCATTTTTGATTCCAATATGGCTGCCACTGCAACGCTCTATGCAGTCAGCGTTTTTGTGAACGTATTTGTTTAATCGGTTCTGGTTTGTTTTTATTTTGTGTGAATGTAGGTAAAATTGGGAGAGGAAATTATTATGTGCAAGTTTTATAGGAAATATAACAGATGATCATTCTAGTCTTGATGCTAGAAGCAAAACCAGGTATTATCTTATGTCTGAATTAGGTGGAGTTATTGCTTAAAATCTGTCTCAGTAGGTATCAACTTTACAAGACGCACGTCCTGTCTGTTTGTTCAACTTTATATCGCGTAGTATCCAAAACTTCAAACAATCGTATAAGTGTAGTCTTGTCAAATTCTTGGCTTTTCAACATACCCTCATATACGAAGTCAGTAAACGCAGATGTGCTCTGATGAGGCCAGTTACATATCATAAGCCATGCGATGATATTTTCTGCAATACTTCGATGTTGAGATTGTTTTTGTTTAGTACTAAGCGGCAATTATTATTATTACTGACTCACGTTGAGCAAATATTGCAAATCTTTCGTCAATAATAGGTAAACTGAAAACTTTTCTTTTTTACTTTTTTTAAAACCTTACCCCATACTATGAATTTCTCCAGTATCGTGAGTGTGTTTAAAAACACAAATCTCCACATTCACTCAGAAAAACTTTCTGTAGGTAAAAAAAATAATTGTTCTGATGCGGAAAACAAGCCCATAACACGTAGCAAAGTAGCCAATCGCTCTTCCAGCCGGGCTAGCATGCACGTCGTGACAAAATAATGTCAACTCTTTATCATGCATGTGTCTCATATTCGCACGAGAAAGAGCGAGACAAAACAGTTGAAAAATGTCGCGCTAATGCTACCCTGGCTACCTGTACGCCAACTGGTGTGCCCATACACTCCGAAAAGCATCATTTATAATACGTTACCAGGAATTTAGCTTAAAAACTGCAAGAGTGTTGTCTGCGATGATACCTATGGCCACATCATGCGCCGCCCTATGGAGTACGTTGGTCGGAGATGCATGAATATGGCTGTCCTTGGGGCTAGGTCCCGTGGTCGCCCTCGCAAGCGCTGGCTGGACGTCGTCAAGTTCGACATGCGAGCCAATGGCCTGACTGAAAAGGATGTAGAAGATCGGGCAAAGTGGAGGAAGTTCAGAAGGCGGACCCTGGCAATAGCCGGGATTAACGCCAGGTAGAAGAAGAAGACCTGGAATTTAGCTTATAGCATAGCATAGCAAAAGCTAAAGTCAACAGCTGAAACACAGACCTTATCAAAACTATAGACCGAACTAGCATTAAGATTTAAGTAAGGGACAGTGGAAAGTAGAATCACTTCGTAATTACAGACTGACAAATGTAAGGATATTAGGCACACATGTGCCACCAAGTTCCCGGGATCCCGGGTTTACCACCCTAGTTCCTGGGAGGTGGGGGCAACCCACTATGTTAGAATGTAGTTTTGAATTGATTAAGTTTGGTGTTTAGAGCACTGATTTTATTCCAATTTCGAATTTGAAAAGATTGATACCTATGCTTGAATTGTGGTTACTTTTTTGTTCAAGCTGCTAAAAATCGCACGAACTGTCGTACGTAAACTAATCGTACGAATCAAATTAGAAAACCATGTTTAGGACAATTTTCAGGAAAGAATTGAAGTCATTCAGCAATTTGAGATCAGTAACCTCGGTCCGGTTGCATATTAAGCTTCAGTTTGTACTAATTTGTATTTAATGATTTCATTGTAACTAAACTGTTTTGTATTTCGAACACCTTTTGTTATTTAATACTTCATACGTATAGCAAGCTAAAGAAATGCACACTCTATAACAACATTACCCTCCTTCTGGAACCGTCGGGTAACAAAATACACACCTCTTGCATTACCATAGAAAAACCATTTCACCAATAAAACATTCAAACAAGACATTATTAAGAATCTTTGAATCTATATGCAAATAACAACAGGAACTTTAGAAAGCACACATCCCTATATCATCATTAATCTGGCGAATGCTACGGAAACCGTATCTGATTGAATCAGCCAGGTAACCAGGACCTGTGACCTTTAGCCTAGTATTACGGGCAAGAGTTCATAGTTCCAATAAGATTGGTTTAGCGTTGATTCGCCGTTGCAGCGCTAGTAATAAGTGAGGAACTTTCGTGCGCCCACGCAACGCCTACGGTGTTGGCCTATCTATGACATGTGGTGCGACCATAGTGGTAGAAGGTGGCTGGGCAATATTCTATTGTATTTAACTGAAGTGATTGTGAAAATCAGACGTGTTGTCAATTAAGATAAAGAAACCATTTCATGGTATTGGCGTTAACGACTAATGAAATGCCAGTGCTAGATTGTCTACTGATTCTGATTCTGTCTGCTGTAGGCATATCCGTTTTTTCCCTTGATACATATGGTTAAACCTATTTTTTGCTTCCCACAACCTATGAACTGTTAAAGTTTCAACCTAAAAAAGATGCGTCTAGCAGAAATGACTTCACAATTTATTGATGACATAAAGCCAATTCTGGTATCATCCGTCCTTCAATAGTTGTGGTAGACTAATAGGGAATAATATGTATTCATATCTTTTCATAAATCTCTGCATTGGCTGGTCCTGGAGGAACTTAGTCATCGCTATTGGCAAGCGCATCGGTGATCATAATTAACTATTCGTTTGCCCTGAACGGTGAACTCCCGATGTACCCCTCTTACAACTCTCTATTTCTCGGCAACCCCTTAACCGATTTGGCTCATCTTTGAACTTAAAAAAATATTGTTGTCTCATTAATTTGCCTACGACGTTCTGATCAACGGTACTTGGGTTATCATCGAACAAATATTTATACATACCTACATACAAACGCCGGATTGTTCCAGACTTGGAGATTTTTTACTCAGTAAAAGCCTAAAGCAAAGAAAAGAGTTCTCGGTGAGTAATTTTCATATCACTTGGAAGTAAAATTTCCCATTATTATCTCAACACATAAGCCGCACTAAAACCTGGTCCTTACTTGAGCCTAGGACCATATTTACGGCACAAAGGGCGTAGAATGATGTTCATACAGCGTGGAGCAACGTGTGAACATCTGGCACACTTCCGTCTTTATACTTGTCTCATTATGCAAGACTTGACCGGACCGCCATAATACCTATTTAAGATGTTTAATGTTTGTACTGTGCTTGAGCATTGGGAGACTATATTATGGCAAACGATGGAGCATAAGAATCTCTCTTTTATTTTATATGGTGGTGGTTAAGAAATGTAACAACTAATGCCCAAATTCATAATCAATAATGGTTTTGCTTAGCAATAAAATTATTAATCGGTTAGAAAACTCTTCTTCTTTCTGTCTGTAGTAGTACCTCAGTCAAAGGATGGTATATCACCCCAATGATGGGATATACCCAAGACGATCCTCACAAGCATGCGTGTCGCTTTTGTTATACTGGGTGTTATTAGTCAGTCGCAATACGAAAGGGGGTCTTTGTAGTCATCATTATGAAAAACTTTTCCTTTGGACCAAACCTGAAATTGCGAATGACCTCTTTTCATATTTCGACTGACGTAAGTCCGTAAACATTAACCACAGGTCTCGAGACGACTGCCACAATGATTGGTCAGCATACATGCCATAATCACCACGCAATACAAATTGTGAATTTGTGATCACAGTCTCCCGTTTCCTTACTATCTAGGATTAGGCAGAGACAGAAGTTCATTGCTCACGGAATCAAGTTACGTACCTTAATATCCAAATATTATCCTAGAACTATCCTAAAACTACCAAGATCCACACATGCTACCAAAACAATTGTCCTAACATAACTCGGCAATATCTTAGGAGGCCATTAAGTTTTCAATAAGCGAGGAAGGGCCACATATTGCGGAATATTCGAGCTCTATTATAATTTTGATACGGGTAAGGGATCGCCAGTAGGAATTAACTTATCACACTGGTACCGCATCTGCATACCTTAAACATTTATGTGAGGGACGAATTTGGGTAGTTATAATTATTTTTAACTAGATGTTGCCTGCGACTGACTACGTGAATAGGAATGAAAAGTAGCTTATGTGCTTCTCCAGCTCTCAGGCTACCTTTTGTTAAATTTCATCTAAATCTAAGCCGTTTCAGCGTGAAGGAGAACACAGACACAACATTTTCGCATTTTTAATGTTATGTTTTGTTACATACTCCCGCAAAAACTACTAAACGGATTTTGATGAAACTTTACAGTAATACAGCTTAAACATTAGAACAACACATAGGCTAATTTTGTCCTGAAAAACGCAGGAAAATCTGGTAAACAATAATTCTCAAATGAATACCTAACTTTCAAAATTACATCTCAGATCATCAAACTCAGAGTACGTCCCTGCCGCCACCCCGGTCTGGACACGGGGAGCTAAGACACATATCTCAGACGGGGCTGCAAGAAATGCCCACACCCCAATATGTAGATTTGTACCTCTCCCGGGCGGTGGTCATTATTCTACTGCGATTTATAGAATTGATACTTTCTGACACTTGTGAATTAATTTGATTAAAATACTAACGCTAAGTTGCAGAAAAGGTCGTTAAGTTTTAAAGGAGACTTTAACGATAGATTGTATGGTTAATGTATCCTTTAAAATTTAATTATCTTTCTGCAACCGACCGTAAATTAGGATAATTATGGAGTGGGCATTTAATGTACATTTAAAAAAAACATAAGTGAGCAAACTAGTTCTAAATTTATTGTTATTTTCATAATAGGATGTTTTTAGGGTTCTGTACCCCAAAAGGTAAAAAAAGGAACCTTTATAAGATCACTTTCTTGTCCGTCTGTCCGTCCTGTCTGTCTGTCCGTGTGTCATCACCAATATTTTTTATGTGTTTCTTTTTATCAAATAACAACAAATCTGTGAATGCTGATTAACCTTTAATTAGCCAACAGCAGTGGCTATAATAAAAAAATAAAAAGTGGCTATAGCTGTAGTGAAAAAAATTACTATATTATTCTTAAACAAGAATGCTGTTACGTTTCTTTCCTAGTATTTTAACACCTCTAACCACATTTAAAGATACTTCAATTTTCATTACACCAGCAAATCACTTCATTTTATTATCCACTATTAACAGAACTATCAAGTATCAAAACCAAACTATCGAAGGCCCGCGGACGAACATACCTCTACCCAATCAGCACGTAGGAGGGAATGTTTTGTCTGCTTCAAGTCGGGTTATTACCAAGTGTGCCGTGTGACGGTGCCTCGTGCCTCTGCCTCGTGCCTCGACGGCATATGCCTCGAATATCCCTCATTGCGGGCGACATGTTTCGATTAAGACAACCCTTGTAGCTCAGGAGCTGGGTTGTGGATGTTTGAATAATGTGTGTCGAATTAATCTGTATGTTATATTAGTGAGGTTTATTTCACATTAAAGCGTACATTATAATTTTGGGGGTTGCAAACAAGCAGATTTCCTACGTGATGGTAGGTGGTCAAAGCCGCCTTTGAACATTTGCGTTGTCCTCCCAAAACAAGAAGTTCAAAATTACGCTAATTTTATTTATTGAAAAAAAAACCCCAGCTTTTAAAGCTAGGTCACTTCATAGACTAACCAGTTCTTTACTATAAAATTAGACATAATTTTACACTTCTTTTTCATAGCGTAGGTATTAATATCGTTAAGCCGAAAAGGCGATCACGCTTCTACACCAATTATAAATTCAGCAAGCAAATAATACACTCAAAATATGACTCCCCAGCTCCTTTACTAGATTGTCTCAAGACGTCGCAGGGCTGTCCAACACAGACGCCAATAATATAATAATATGAGCACTGCGATTGTCGTATGTGCGTCTAAGGGAATTATTAATGCCGTTTTGCCCCCGACGGGCAAGGATTCTATGCGGGCTTATTTAAATAGTTACGTAGACCGTAGACCGGACTTATGTTAGAACCTTTGATTTAACTAAGGCATTGAAGTAGAAAATTGACTTAAGATTTCAGACGTGTTGGTGTTGGTATTTGTTGATTATGTTTGTGTTGGAAATATTGTTGAGTTGCAATGTTACTTGAAAGTTGAAAATCTCGTATGAAGTTCCTATTTATAAACTTTTTGAATAAGTTTATTTAACATTTTGTAGGTGTGTGTACATTATGAGGCAGTGTATGCGACTTGCGAAATGAGATTTATCTCGCAAGTCATGTGACAACGGTATTCTGTATTTTATAAAGTAGACAGATCATATTTTATGTGACCTAGATTACTTATTATTTTAGTTATGAATGACGACGATGACGAAAGGTAATTAAGGAGCAGTATTTTTGCTTCTTCATTCTAATTTTTTTATCATCATCACCTGAAAGTAAATGATCACCTCAGATCATAGAAACAAGGAGATATGCCATCATAGCAAATTAGTACGGGAACAACTGATGCCACTTTGAGTACATTTTTCGACATAATTACGTGCATAATTAAGCGCTCCTTGTGAATAAAAAGATCTCCCATGCATTGAACATTCCGCACACCCTCAATCTAACACTGTTAAAACACTAGCACTAAACTAAAACACTGTATTTATACCATCGATCGTGTACGGTTCGTCGCCAGCGCGAACGTTTTTAATATGAGCAATTTGCTCAAGATCAGGCATCAAGCTCGATAGCGCCTTGGCACATCTCCTTGTTTCTATGATCTGAGGTGATCACCGATGCCCATAGGACATCTGCAGCACCAGAGGCATCGCAGTTGCATTGTTCACCTTAGAGACAAAGTTGAAATGTCTTATGTGCCTGTTAGGGCGCTTGTAGACGTCCGGTTTTTTTCACCGGACAACGGACCGATTTTTTACCATTGTATGGTTTATAATGAATCCGGCGTAAATTGTTCGCCGGACCAATGTCCGGTGCGTCTACACACATTCATTATAAACCATACACCACCGCGAATCCGGTAAAAAATCGGTCCGTTGTCCGGTGAAAAAAACCGGACGTCTACAAGCGCCCTTATACACCGACACTTATACCCTTTAAACCGGAATATAGCAATGCTGCTTTAGCGCCAGAAATAGGTGTAAATACTACGTAGAGATGCCTCATCATGCAAAGAAACGATCGCCCTAACTGGGGCTATCCTCGGCGTGTTTTTCGTGCTTAGAGGATTTTTTAAAATTACTTATTACAAATATTTTTCATGGTTTATTTTTTCATTATTCTGAATTTTAATTTCGATAACAAATCGATACATACCTATTAACGGCATCTATTAGGATTTATTTGAACAAATGTTCCTTTGTTCCTGATGAAACCCCATGGTATGGTGGTAGTATTTCCTTGGACGACGTCTTTCATAAAGATCTCTACTGCTACTCATATTCCACTAGACAAATCCTCACAATTTTTCCCGTATATTTATTCTAAAACATTTATAATTTGTATGCAGCATTCGTCAGCCCTTGGATCCTGTCGCGCGGTAGCTGGACAATGAAATATTTGCTCATTAGCCCGTCTACTGATTAATTGGGCTTCTTAGTGTGAGTTAGGGTCACAGTGCTGGCGGGTGAGACGTTGTTATATTTAATTTAACATACGTGAAGCTTTTGAATCATTAAGAATTATGATACATCAGTGGCGTGCATTGCAAGGCAGTGCCCAACTCATAAGTTTTTTTAAAATTTTATACATTTTCTATGAGGTTGTATGAAGATACAGTCCGAGCACGGCGACACTGTCGCCTGTCACCTCCAGTAAATTTTTTGTGTCCGAATTGTACTTCAAGGGTAATATTCATTTTTTTTGTAAGTAACTGAGAGGAAAGCTTTTACTTTTCCTAACAATTTCCCTATAAGTTTCCTGTCCATTACTTAAATAAATTCTAAAAAAGCTTAATTACTCAGTATACAATTTTATTCTTTATTTTAAATGACCCATAAATTGAAAAAAAAAATGCTCACTTGCGTCGCTAGCATTGGGCCCTTCAACAAGCTTGTCGGCTCTTAACTTAGCCATTGTATTGTTTATACGGCAGATATAATGTGTTTTGTCGGTAGCTGTGATACGGAGCTAAGCCCAGTAAATGGATGCACCAGGAATGTGGATAACTTAGTGCATAATCTTATACCCGAGACAACGCGTTGCCAAGGGAACATCGACTAACGTTTAGTGAATACGGTACACTGTTTTACTTTGAAGGGGTTTCTGAATTTGGTCGCTTATTGAGCCTAATAAGGATACACTTTCCCTATTAATGTGCGTTTTAAGCCAATCGTGACAAAGAATTCGAAGAAACAACTGCACCCCGCGACTTTTTGCCAATTATGTCACATTCAATTTTGTGACATACTTACCGCCGGTTTCTGAAAAGGCGTGTCACATGCCAAACTAGCTAACATACTGTCACAATTAACAGTCAGTCAACAGTCTGTTACAATTATTGGGTTTCCGAAAAGCAATTTTTCTCCAAATTATCTGATTGACAAAATTACGATGATTTATTTATTCGTCTCGCCACCCCGACAAAATTCATTTATTCAACTTAGAGGTCTTTCTTATTCTGTCTAACGCATAGCGTTGTCTCTTTCGTTTGACAGAATACGTCAAACGTCAATTTTGACAAGATATGTTGTCAAGAGGAACGGGGTATGTAAAGGCGGTAAGTTTAACCGTAGAAAGATAACCTTATTTCGAAGTAGGTAATCGGCATAAAATTGTATATAATATCGTATTTTATCTTAAATTGCGTTACCTTTAGTTTTCTCCTACACCTGTGAACTGTTATTCACATAGAGTTTGCATTTTTAATAAAACTATGACAAGTAACATGCAGTTAATTGGTCAATATTCAACAATTAACTTTACGCATGTTGACAGTTTGTTAACATACGAAAAAGCTTACCGGAAACCCAAAATTGCTTTGATTTAGAATTGAAGATTGACAATTGAATGTACAAACGTTTGACAGACTGTTACAAGACATATTTCTTTCAACAACCCAAAACACATTTAATTTTTACGTAAATCTTTCGATAGTTTTTGTTTCGGAAACTGGGGGTTAATTTTCGTTACTATTGGAGACTATGACTATATCCTTGGTTAGTCAAGTATGTATCTTTGCTTTAAATCAACTTTTACGTACAACATACATACTCGCAGCTACTTTTTCTTTTGTTCGAAATTGTAGGTAGGTACAGTAA
This sequence comes from Thalpophila matura, assembly GCA_948465475.1. Classification (NCBI taxonomy): domain Eukaryota; kingdom Metazoa; phylum Arthropoda; class Insecta; order Lepidoptera; family Noctuidae; genus Thalpophila; species Thalpophila matura. Next base: position 4,239,539 of record OX419193.1, on the reverse strand, counting down.
ATTAAACAACGTTTAATAAATTATTTTCCCATTGTCCAATCAAAATGACCAACCGTAGGCCATTTAATACCAAAAGGTAACTCATTAATAAACGTTTAACCCAAACACAAAACTGATAAACAAATATTTCCCTTTGCAAATCCACACGTAATATAACTAAGAAGAACCTTCACCCCATCTCTTTCTTTTTAGTATAGAGTAAGAGAGAGGAGAGGTACCTTTATTGGTCTCACATGAACATAATTGTCGAATACAGATGTCGCAAACCCGACCGAGATTAATTCTAACAAGGGACGCACTATAATTATACGGGTTATGTGGTGGTCCAAGTTAGAAGTGACAGCGTTGAAGCTAACAAAAAGGCTGTTTCTTTATCAAAACTGACTTCGATTGCGAGTACCTATTAATATTCACCAAATCGGCACAAATGTAAGAGTCAGGTTTATTTCCCCTGTGTGATATTAATTACACACCTAGATTACCCATATTCAGCATATCACTAACTATATATTTTTCGACATGGAATGGCTCAAAAAGTACCAATCACTTTGGCTGCATTAAAATAAAATAAAATTCAGGCAAACACAAAGAAAAACCTTAGGTATGATAGAAAAATAAAAATCATGCAAACTAAGGCTGGTGGTGGTAGCGGGTTTGAATTGAGTTTGACTCTTAAACTACTTATGTTTTTAAAAGAACCCACATAATGGACCATATGTTCAACTATAAGTTTGTCTGATGCAGCCTGAAAAACCAGCCTTACTAATAAACCATGCCATTTTTTTTTTCATTACAACACACTTCTTGATATCGATTCCAATACGTGGCTTCTGCAGTAATTTTTCAGCATTCAATATCTAATCAAGAGGCTTTACAACGCCTCCTTTTGTTACATGCACCACAATAACAATCCGTGTATTACACACGTAGGCGCCGATGGCGACAGATCACGTGATCGGCAATAATCCTCGCCGCGGCGGGCACACACGGCCACCTAATCTGGGGATGAATTCGCAAATATTGGCGGCGTATTTGTATTGCTGCCTAAATTATTATTGTTGAATTTATTTGGTTGGGACTTGTTTGAGAAGATTTACGGTGTGTTTCATACATTTCTCGAAGAACGGCAACGGCAAAGTGGGTGTATTGATAGACGCAGCATGGGTATTGGTTAGGCCTATCACAGGGTAGACTGACAACCTAGTGAAGATTGCAGCAATCTGCAGAAAAGCACGAAAAAGTGACATCGTTCCATGGTTGTTAAACCAAAAACCCGAATGAAGCGTGGGTGTTCCCCGATAATTACAATGTGGGTATTTAAAAAAAAATCTGCCGATGCTTGGGGGAGGCATAGTGTTCAGCGATGGACGTCCTTGGCTGATATGGCAACGGTGTGTTTTTAGGCATATTTTTATAAGGTGTGAGATTAGCTGGCAGTGGATTTTGACAGCCTCCAATGTTATCCTCTGCTGACGGAGCATTGAATGTGCCACCAAATTCTGGACCTCATAGGCCGCCAGAGAAACACCGTTTGAGTTAGAGTTCGACATAGTCCTCCACCTCTATTGGGCAGAAGGTATCCATAAAAATCTAGTGAATATGATATGAAAACCTAAAATTCTTGACATTATATTGGCTTTCTTTTTGAACACTTTGTTTTAAATATTGTCGCTTAATTTCTCAAAGTAAGAGGAGGAGAGATAACTCGTCAATAATTTATGGGCAGATACATTATAATTTTTGAAAACTGGATCAACAAAGCTATGGAGTCAGCTGGAAATCTTTAGAGGAGGGAAATACTACTTTTCTTTTGTATACGTCACAGTAATACAATATTTTTTAAGTTCTGCAAAGGAAAATAATACGTATACAATTATACATTAAAATACTCATTCAATTACCAAGCTACACTACCTTTACTTCGTAAAGTGAAGATATACCAAAACCCTGTCCGTTCGTGTGATATGTAAATATATGATAATGTACCACCATTTCACAACTATGTCCTCTAACTACGGACCCATAAGTTTACGTGTTTATACAGAGGCAGATGTGGGCCTAAATTAATATGTTTTGACTGTATTATCATTACAGATGTGGTATTTGCATGATGTATTCAGACTAATGTAATGGGTTTGGTTTGGAATTAATAATCGGATGGTTATAATTGAGATATGGAGCTGAGAAGCTTTTAAATCTTAGATTTTCCTACGAATTTAGGATAAGCCCTCACGCACCCTTCTCACGCACTCCGCATATTAAGCTGTCTTCAGACTACGCTATACTATATAGTATAGCGTATGCTATATAGTATAGCGCGCCATACAAAGCCATACTATATAGTAGGTATAGCACAGTGTGAACGTGTCCATAACAATGTATGGTGTGCGATATTGTCGTGCTATGAGCTCTAGGCTATAATGCTATATAGTATAGCGTAGTCTGAAGACAGCTTAAATGTCGGGCACCTGTGTGCTTGGCTATCACGCAGAGCGATTAAAGTTGTTATTTATTTGTTACCTATCAATAACCAGCAACTAAAGTGGCAGATTCGAAGACAAAAGATCTCGTAAAGGTAGTGGAAAGGCATTATGATGCAAGCGGGTTAGAACAAATCGATGTGAAATTTTGTAGAAGAAACTGTTGAATGGTGATAGCAGTGGATGTCTTCTGGTTAATAATGATGATTCATCGACCTTTAAAGATATGGAAAATCATGAAAGAAAGTATGTTGTCGTGATATAAACCTTAGATAATAAACTAATGAGTTATGAATAAGTTGCCATAGTTCACCATAACCTAGTCCATTACAATGCCACCACAATGCCCAAGAGGTTTTCTCCATATATTTTGCAATAGTCCTGCATAATGGTGATTGTCCTTGGGTGCATTTCTATTGCATAAAGGGATAATCGCCGGCTATGTTCCCTTATATTCAAAAGTTGTCTTAAAAGGCCTCTCTACATGTTGGTTTTGGCCCTCGTACGCCTCCTAAAGGATTCTGTAGTCCCATGCGTGGGACCCATAACGAATGAGCAGAATTTATTTCTCCCAAAACATAAATCTTCAGTGTACTTTACAAATAGCCCCGAAATCATAGTCAACTTAAAATATAATATAAACATTCTGTATACATCTCTCAATAGAAATGAAAAAAATAATACCCACTGTAAACTATAACTGGCTGAACATTAAAGTCGACAGACACACATTTAAAACACATTACCATCACAGTACGTCGCTATCATATATCAATAATATTGTGTCGCGGAAATTGAATCCGTTTAATATATTTGTACACGGAGGTGCAAATGTAAACAGCTTCGGACTGGGTAGGTATATTTTTTGGCGCTGCAGTGTGACTTTTTCGACAAATGAAACAAAACATTATCAGAAAAAAAATGTTTTGGACAGGCTTCATTTTCTTTTAGATTTATTACATTATTCAAAATGTAGTAACGCCTAAATGGTCTGAATAATTTATCTAGGGATATCAGTGATCATGATAACCGTACAATCCGATTTATCCGATTGAGAGGACAGTCTTAGTTTAGCATAAAATGACTTCGTTTTTCTTATACAACGATGGTGGCAAATGGACGTACAGCTCACCTGATGGTAAGCGGTTATCATAGCCTATAAAACGCGCTTGCAACACCGAGTATCATATGCGCGTTACCGACCCTTTAAAATGAGGATTCAGTGTGCCGACTGTTATGGGGACAAGCAGGTCCTCCGCTGTCAACTCAGTAGCTCTGGCAACCTTACTCACCACAGGAATACAACACTACCGCACAGTAGCGCTATTTGGCTGTGGTATTCTGTAAGGTGGAGGTAAGTACTTCCCTAGTCGGGCTGTTCTAGATTTGAGCGAGACAATATCCTGCTATGCCCTACCTGTTAACTACCGAATGATTTAGTAAACCTCCTAAAATAATGAACACAAATAATTATGTTTGAGCCAGTAACCATATAAAATATGGCCATGAAAATTACAGTACTTACCTAAGATATACAACAATAAACGTATCGCAATCTTCGTAACTCCTCAAAGTGGCATCACACGTAACAAGTCCCCACATCTCACAGTATCGAGATTATTAATTCGGATATGAATCCGATAGCCGGCGGGATATAAGCATCGAGTTATCGTAATCGAGAATCGGTTCTCGATATATCGAGTAACTCGGTGTATGAGTTACATCAGTGTACCGCCGGATTTTTTACTCGCCTCGGGTTTTTTTTATGATTAAAATGTTGGGTGGATACTGTGTCCATTTTTATTTATTTTGATATGGTATTAACACGGCCGTAAATGGACAAAATATTTTTTTAAATATTACCTGCGGATATTCTTTGCAATTCTTATCATGTAAATATTTTGTAGGAAAAATTAAACTACGTATTCAAATTCATAGAACAGCCGGAGGAGCCCAGCATCCGCTAACCATAGAATTTTTTTAAAGTGCCTCTATAGACAAAGGGCGAAACTAAAGCAATGTGGCGGTATAATCCGCGCCAAAAAAGAAGCGAACCTAAAATGGCGGCACTAATCATTACTAAAGGCAGCAATAACGTGCGAGTGAGAGTGAATTAGTCATTACTAGACTTTTGCCCGCGACTCCGTCCGCGTGGACTACAATGAACGACCAGTTTAAATGACCTCCGTAGTGTAGGGTGACTACTACCAAGAGGTCAAGCTGTAGGTATCTCTGGTTTTTTTCAGCGGAATCAGATTCAGTACTTTTTGCGTGATGCGCGCACAAACAGACAAACTGATAAACAGACAAAAATTCTAAAAAAAAAATTTTTGGTTATGGTTACGTCCCAGTACCTACCCTATCCCGACTGTTTTTTCTGGAATATCTTCAATGTACAGACACGGCTTGTTTACAATTTTATAATAGTATAGATAATAAAATTACCTTACCTTGACCGCACGGTTGTCGCAGTGACTGAGAGATTGACTGCTGCGCGACGTGTTGCGGGTTCGATTCCCGCATTGCACACTGGTCTGACTGTTTGTGTATGTGAAATTTGTGTTTCTAAACGCACCCACGACACAGGAGAAATCCTAGTGTGGGGCAACGTTTTTAAAAAAAATCTCATAATATTTATTCTGGTTTTCACAAAAAAGTCAGTAAGTACCTACCCACAGCACACAGTCATATTATTTGCTTCCACAGGAACACTTGAAGCTTTACGACAAAACAACATGGAGTCCCGAAGATTGATACACAAATGGAATACATACAACACAGCATATTACACCAATACGTCCGATAAACGCACAACTTTGCAAAACTACACGTGGAGTTGTCAGACGGCGCAGTTGTCAAACTCGTAATCCGAGATCTTATTCTGTTGTAGACTGATATTATTACGATACCTATAAATATTACCTACCTACTAGCTGTTCCCCGCGGTTTCACCCCCGTTGCTCGACTCCTAACAGTCGTAGCGTGATGTTAAATAGCCTATACTATTACTCATGAATCTAGCTATCATAAACAAAAAGAATTTTTGGAATCGGACTGGTAGTTTCAGAGATTAGCGCGTTCAAACAAACTCTTCAGCTTTATAAAATTACCTATAGAACAGTTTATTTGTGCATGGCGAGATTTGAGTTTGAAAACGAATATAAGAAAAAATATTAAAAATTATAGAACGCAAAGGTACACTGGATCGGTTGCCGCCTTTGCCGGGCAAGCGAAGTCGGCCTGTCGACATAGTGTAAGAAACCACCATTATTAAATTTAGAGGTTTACTATTAAAGTACGAGTACTTTTATTACCCGACTGCGGTGAAGCCCAAAAGGAGTGGTATAGTGTTTCACCTGTATGTTAGTATGTGTGTATGTATTTCCGTTTCTGTGTTCCTTCCCAGAGACTAAACGAGCGAACGGATTTTAACAAATGAGGTATCATAAGATCGGTATTGACGTCGCAAGTAACATAGGCTATATGGATTATGAAAAAAACCAACGTGGCGGATTTTGCTGGCCATTAAGTGAAGTTGTAAAGAATAAAAAAAATCTGACATGGTCTGTGGAGTATTAAAATAAAGGGCTCAAAAAGACAATACGAAAATACTTACTTTTTGGTTTTTAATGTATAAGATATATAATCTTATAGATTAAAAACCAAAAAGTAAGAAATAAAAATAGAAAATTAAAAATTTTATAAAAACCCGACCGCGGTTTGCCCTACGTCTTGTCTGGTGTTATAGAACCACCAAAACAAGAGAAAAACAAGACATTGCAGTCGGGACCCAGTTTTTGCTGGTAAATAGGTAGTCTATTATAATGGGTCCCGACTACAATGTCTTGTTTTTCTCTTCTTTTGGTGGTTCTATAACACCAGACAAGACGTAGAGCAAACCGCGGTCGGGTTTGTATAAAAAAAATATTTTCTATTTTTTTTCATTACAGTAATTGTAGCTTCGCGTCATTATTTTTTTATTCCGAATGTGAGCTTTTTTTTGTAATCACAATCTTAATTATTATCCAGGTAGGTACCATTTCACTGCCCTTATTTTTTTAATGTGTTATCTTCATGTGTCTCTTTCAAAAATAGCTCTCTACATTTTAAACTACTACAGATATGTAAACAAGCCTTTACGTGTACAGCTGATTGTCCGCCGCGCATTACGGAATAGGCTGACGATCGGAGAACGTCGCAAATCTCACGTATTTGATCGCTGGCTGCCTGATATACTTGTATTGTTACATATGGAGTGCATATCTGTATAGAGCTGTTGGACCACAGCATTGACGGAGTGGTTGCTTTCGATGAGATATGCTAGTGATTCGGTTATATCCCAAATGGAGAAAGAATAATATGTGAAGTGCTTTTTTGCAAAAGGGAAGTTTTAGCAGAATACTATCGTAGGCTTATTATTGTAATTTACTGAAAATTATTCGGCATATCGGTGCGTTGTGGATCATAGCATACACCATTACTATTTGGTACAAAAAAAATCACTGATAGATATCTAAAATTAAACGTAGCGCTCAGGAGTGAAACTTTTTGTCGTAACTATGTTTCCCGATAGCTATATCATGGGAGTTTGCAAGTAACGAGTGGGTAGATGATTTCTTAAAAAGCGTGTACCATCACTTAGAATAAGAAAATTGCAAAAAGCAAAATTCTAAATTGGGTAATTTTATTAATAAAAGTAAGTCTGGGCCTCCACCATCACCAATTTTAATTTAATTCACTACCAATGATTGCAGTATTAACAACTCTATACACATACAAACGCACAAGAACGCGATGTGTACAAATCAAATAGGCCGCGTCTCAGTAGCCAATCAACAATTTCGAGATGTTTGCACAGAGGCTGTCTGTCTGAGCGTCTTGCAAGACGATCGGGATTATATCCCAACATTGTAGCAAGAGTAGTGAAAACGTTAGGCATCTTGGAATATCCTTTGAATTTGAGGAATATTTGTCAGAGGTATTTGGTGTTTCTAAAGGTAAAGTTGTATATTTGTTTATATATATTGCAATTAAACAGAAGATGAAAAGAAATCGGCATGTAATTGAAGCACTGGAAAGTGAAGCTTTCTTTTCCAACAAAGAAGAAACAAGTAATAATCAACGTGCTTGCGTTTTAAGTCAAATTGAAAATTCTACATTGGAAAAGTCCCCATCACCTCATGAATAATATCTACACGTTGTCAGACAATATTATATTTTGGAATTTTTACCACATTTCGTCAACTGAATTGCTGAAGAGCAAAAATGATGAAGCTACCTCATGATACCTCGTGGACGTAAAAGAAAATTCCAATTGCGAAAATTTAAAATGTCGGTCAATTCGATAAGAAAAAAAAACAAATGAAAAAGTGAGATCGAAACTTCGAAATACAAAGTGCGAAATATTTATTGCATAAATGCACAAATGGTAGCAAATGTCCTGTCATTACACTGAATAACTAAGTATTCTGCTATTAGGCTGAATAAATAATAGCAGGACATAATAGCTAGTGTGGCATTACCTTTATGAGCGAATTAAAGTGATGATTATAATAATTATGATGTGAGTTGTTAGTATCCGTTAAAGTTCTGAGCGTAATGTGATATGATGAATAATTCAGATGTATCGGAGATTTTATCTCAAAAATTGTTGTACGGAAGAAAATCATTATACCATTAGGTCGGTATAATTAGGTAGGTACGACACGTATGTAGGTGGATTAATGTAACTATCACAACCGGATCGTTTATAAGACAATTTGCGAATTAGGTTCGTAGGATTTTATAGGTCAAAGAACTCTTTTTTCAAAATCGTTTAGCTTCACAGGAAATCATTGGGAAAAAAAATCAAAAATAATAATTATGTCGAGTGAAATATGAATGTCGCCTAAAATCTGGATTGTAACAAAAAGTATTTTCTATTGTAATGAGTTCATGATCAACATTACCATCTTGGCTCAAAGCTACGCCTAATAACTTAATAAATGGTCGTAGAGGATATTGTCGAAGCTTGTAATTGCTTAGCAGACGATGATTGAAGTAGGTATCAGTAGCGAAGGGTCAATTTTTGTAAGAGGTAAGCCGGAGCTACAAATGCTTACTTATCTAAAAATATAGAAAAGCGTTTAAGTAAAGTTTTAATGTTATGGTGTATTAAATATTTGACAATAGTAAGCAATACCGCCTGTGCTATTCAATCATATTCAAAAATATATCAAAGGGAAGCCGATAGAATCGTAATGTAGGGACTCTTCGCCACTGGTAGGTATATTGTTTTCAGCAAATAAGAGTTCGCTACTGCATCTGGCCTCTTAAAATCTACATGGATTTTCCTCAATAAGGACTGGTATAGGTACCGCTATTGGCGACGCTTGAAATATCCTTAGTCTACAAACAGAGGACATCTTTCGGTTATCATTCCTAAAATATTTCTAATAGATCTCGAACACAATCCGTTTTTTAGACGATCGATGCTCCGATGAGAATAATATTATCACAAATTATCACATACCTAGTTGTAGGTATATCAATGTCCAACTTCAGTAGAACCAAGACACCTCAATAATCCCCGTCTAAATCCAAACAGACATGGACACCCAACTCCACCGTGTAACTATAACGATAATAGCAATGACACTGTTACAACTAAAATTACGACTATCATTCCAAGGAGGTTAGGCAAGTTTGTATCAGCTCTATCAAATCATCATAGACCATTTTCATAGAAACTTGTACAATCTTACTGTGATGGTACGAATGTATACAGAAAAAGTTTTGGATTTGCCAGAAATTCTATCAGAAATATTTGTAAAAACAAAATATCACCCTGTATAATTGTAGCAGTGCACAAATTTAAGCCATGAATCGAATCAGAGCTTTTTGGCAAAAAAATATCACCCTGCCAAGATTGAAGTTTCAGATAAAATATTTTATTTTTAGTTAGTAACAAGTTTGTGAAGTTAAGTAGGTACGTGATTTTCTCAATTTAGTTTTTTCCAAAACTGTCATGCCAGATGTTAATGAGTTTTTAGACCGGCGGGTGAAATTTGAATATGTCGGGCAAAAAAACGGACGTCTTCTTAGTATTCTTCAAAAAATACTAACAACTAAGGGCTCTTTCAATTTAGATGTTTGGTGTTGCCGTGCGGTAACCGTGCGGATGTCGTACTGCGCACCGTCTGTTGTTTTTAGGGTTCCGTACCAAAATGGTAAAAAAGGAACCCTTATGGTGCGACTTCATCTGTCTATCTGTCTGTCTGTCTGTCTGTCACACCTGCTTATTTCAGCAACTACTAATGCTATTGACTTGAAATTTGGAACAGTTATAAAGAATGCTTGTCCAACTTTATTGCAAATGAAAAAAGTCAAAAAATATTTTTATTTTCATTGCAAAAGGGGCCGGAGTGGGGGTCCAAAATTTCAAAGTGGGGTTACTAGGTCATATGACATATCATAAAAGGGCTTGATCTGCACATTTCAAAATATAGGTATTTTTATTTAATTTTATGTCTCACAGTTTTCGACATATGATGAAAAATGTCTGAAAAATACCATTCTCCCCCCTTATCTCCGAAGTTTGCGGAGCGAAAAATCTGAAATAATTAGAGTTGATAGGAATTGATCCAAATATTGCACCAAAAATAAGACGATGTTCCTAACTACTACAGTTTTTTCAAAATCATGAAAATTCCTTCACAAACTAACTTAGTTATGCGGTCCGGTTTTTTTTACTTTATACGTCCAAAAATGATACGGAACCCTCGGTGCGCGAGTACGACTCGCACTTGGCCGGTTTTTTTCCATGCAGTTGTCACGTCGAGAGCGCCGTCCGACTGTCGTGCGGCAGAGGGAAACCGCACAACAGCCTTCCGACACCAAACGTCTAAATTGAAAGAGCCTTAAGACTAACATCATCTCTATTGTTTCATAGACCAATTGCGCTCATTCTCCTTTATTGTCAATACGCCATACAATTTCAACATTGTAAGAGAATTGAGAGTATGTTCTTCCAACGTTACATAGGAACAAATCAAGTGCTATAAACTAAACGTAGCGTCACTGCGATTATCTCGGGTTTCTCACACACTGTCCTGGCCATTTGTTTAAATTACATTAGCGTGTGCATACTTTGGTTATGATTGTTGTGTACTATAAAGCGATGGATGTGCGATGGAACTGATAAAAACAATAGTTCTATTGTTGTTCATGTTTTGTACTTGCGATCAGTTTTTTTTACTAGGTATTTGGAAAGTTTAACCGTGGATACTTCCAACAGTTTTTATACATAATATATGTAACTAGCGGAACTGACAGACGTTGTCCTGCATAAACGTTGGCTTACGTGCTATTACGGGTTGTGAATCTTAACCATCCAGGGACCAAGGAACCGGAAAAAAATTCCGCAGAAGAATTAAATAGGTACTTATGTATAGACATAAGTCTGCTGTATGTGTGTGTCACTGAGCTCCTGACGGCACACTTCATGAAAAGCGGTTACGGAGGTCTATGAACAACTACATCATCAATAATATAAGTTTCATGATGCGTTATTATATAGGTATACTGCGTTTCACTACTGAAAATAAATTGTCCTAAATATTGAATGCTATAACAATAGCATAGCTTTCAAATGCCACTGGCACACAAACATTTTGTCTTGTGTGAAGTGAACACGCGTGGGCGCGAGTTCGTGATGCGTGCGCGTAGATTAAATTGCATTAAAGCAATATACTAACATACTTAAAGCTTAATCTTTTTGTTGCAGATATTTTGCACCGCGAATAAATATGTTTAATTTATATGTTTTGTTAAAGTGTTTATTATTTGCTTGGAGTTTGTTTCCTTATTGAGTGTTTGAGGAAATTGTATCTTAAGTACCTATGGAGAGCTTAAATGGAAGTTAACAATGGGTTTTGTTTTATAATTAAGACGATTCAGTCCTCATTTGAAAATATACTAGAGGATAAACAAGTCGATTATTTTTTAAACCAAACTTGTTCTTTAATTTAAAAAAATCTGCTAATAAGTAGGTACGCAAGTAGATTTTTTATGTTACTTAGTAACGAAAAAGTAGAAAGATATGCCATTGAAATCTGGCTCCCTGACATCGATTTACGACCTTATTAATTAATTCAACTAGTTGCTGTCTAATGTTAGAAAATGCTTTTTAAAAATTTTACTACATATCTGTAGCTTCCTGCATTTAGTTTACCCAAGCTTACTGGAAAGCATCCCACGTTTGCCTATATGGTACCTATAATAAATAACAATTAAACGTGCTCAAATTGAGATTAGAAAATTATACTACCGCGATCCAGCACACCACACAGGAGTTGCGATTCGGCACGTCGCCGCTAAATTAGGCTATACAAATATGGGGCAACTAGAACACCCTACTTTACAGTGGCCTGTATCTAGAAATTGGATAGTATTGTAACGTGTTTAAGCTATGCCATCATTGTTTTAGTGGGGGAGACGGATGATAAAGTAAAGTGCATCTGCCTGGGTTACCTACGAACTACAAAATTGTAAGTTGGCCGTTTCGAGTCAGCCACAAATGCTCGAGCACTTTGTCCTCCCGCGTCCTCCTCGCGTAGGTAGAATTCGTATTAGGGCCATATCTCATTAGGATGCTTCCGTGGCTACCCTTGGCGTTCGTGAGACGCCAAAATGGATGCCAGACGAGATTAGTATCGCTTGTTCACGCAACCAAAATGGACGTCGAAGAGATGTAGGTATGTATGCGTGTCGAACTGTCGAGCGAGTGAGCGGGGCGTTCGAGCTGGCGGCGACGCCAATCCGTAGTGAGGTAGGGTTAGGTACGTTGTCATACAAGTTGTCATACGAGTTGTCTAACTGGCGGCGCTGCTGGCGTCGCTGCCATAGCATCCTAATGAGATATGGCCCTTAATGTTGGACACTCCTGTGCCCGGCTATCATGTGGAACGTTAATTATGAATACCTCAGCGTAATGTCTAAATGACTTGTGATTTTATCTGGCCTTCGCGATTCAGTCTACACAGGAGTTCCAATTCGGCACGCTGTGGTTAGATTAGGCTGCACACACGACACCCTGCTATTAAGTGGCGACCTGTCTACAAACGTGTTTGTATCAAGTTTGTAGCGTCGCGTGCGCAAACGATTACAGCTGTCAGAGAAATTTAATATTTCTGACGGCTTGCGGTAGAGGTTGACTGCGAGAAATCGCCACGTAAAGAAAAAAAGCGTTATGCTCCTTCAATAAATCTAAAACTCACGGCAATATCGCTCGTAGTCTCCGACCAGTACCCGACGTCAGAACGGGAGATCGCGTCGCGTCACCGGATTGGAAAATAATAAGTGTAACAATGGACAATGAAAGAAACGTTCATACGAATAATTATGTAGGTGCATTATTGGAATTTCGTTTCTGACGGGGGCCATTTCCGACCTCACATCAATATGTATTTTTTTCTATGCATCGGTGATACATACTAAAGGAGGACTCGAAGCTATAATGTTCATTCAAGTTTTCACAGTAAAACACATAATTATACACTGTCATAATAATTGTTATCACAGTTCAATTTGTAGGTAGGTACCTACATTTTCTGGGGACAATTACAGGTATTTACTTCACAGTGGCCTGTAACAAAAATTTGTATTAATTTAACTCGAAAACATGATTGTGTACGTAACGATACATAATCTACGCAAGCGCTCATATTAAAGAGCGAAGTCACGCGCAATGGCGCGTAACCGATTGTCTTATTAATGTTTCGTACAGTTAACGCCGCCCACCTATCAGAGTGTGCCGGTAATTGAGCCGCCGTTAATTAGGTCTTCTGTGGCTTCTAATAGGCTTTAATAGAGCTGACATACTTGGAAACATGAGGATGTGTGTACCGCGTTCAGAGTTTAAGAAAATACTTCTCTTCATAAAACGAACTATTTTATTTTTTTCTGTTTTTGCTGTCTCCTTTGTCTACGCATTAGGTATGAATTTAGACGATCGTTTTTTTCGGAATTTGATTTGGGCCATTTGCAGAAAGATGCTTTATATGAATACAAACAATAAATGTTATGACAAGAAATTCGAAATATTTGATTTTGTACTGCCCCAAAGACTTGAAAAGTCATTAAATTAAATAAAACTGCAATAGATTGACAAAAAAATAATATTCGCCTGCATTGTAGTTGGTTGGCATGGAGTTGGAAAATGTACCATAACACCATTGTAGAGGTTTATTTAGTTAGATAGCTCAGCAAGCACTGATTTGATGTCGCGTCCGCGTGGAGTACCAAAGTTACAGGGGTGGAGGTTGGATATGTTTTCGAATTCCGAGAAATAAAGCACGTAATATTAATATTTAATTCCTTTTTAGTCGACAGCATTATATTTAGTTCGATTTTATCCTATATTTGTTGGTCAAACACAAGGTTAAAAAGGAACGATTACCTATATAATTATTCTTATGACTTGGGGCAGTATTATTCATTTATATTTTGACAAGATTTTTTTTAAATGAAACAATAACTTCATAGAGCATCTTTCCCGCACTGGCCCATTACGAAAATATAAGATTTTTTTTTTCATACATTCAGCGAGCCACCCTCATGTTGTTGTTGGTCCGGGGAAGTCCTATAACTATTTCGGCTGTCAAGCAGCATTGGTATAAGTCTAAGCTATAAGATCTATTAAGTCGGCAACGATTTAATAAACTCCTTAGAAAAACAAAGGGTTTGTCAAATCGCGTCAAAGTTTTAACAGCAATTGTCAACAGGACAAGTGGCTGTAGGTGACGGGCGGCATTTTAGGCAAAATTTAACATAAAAAAAAAAACTTAACTTTTTTTTTTTTTTTGAGGATGGGAAATCATCAAATGACCCCTCCCGCACTGGGTGGAGCGGAAGGGAGTGTCAGACTCTTACTGAGTAAAACCCACCCGTGTTCCTTCCTTGGCCCTTTATGTTCCGGGTCAGCGGTACCCCTTTCGGACAATCCCGCTTTATGAGTCTTAAAGTTTTAGTTTGTTGCATTCGGCAAAAAGAGAACTGGCTGTTAAAAAAAACATAACACTATAAAAAATAAACAACAGGTTCTACAAATTCTCTCAGTACCTACACAAAACAAAACACTCCTGCTTTACCACAACATGAATAAAGGTAGGAAAAATAGATTATGCGCAAATGTGCATCCACGACCAAGTCTTTTTGTGCGTTTCCTTCCAACTTTTTGTTCGGGCGCGGCGCGGCAGTAACCCCGCTTCCTGTGACAATAAAGTACGGCTGCGATGAAGTAATACTTAATGTGGGTAGGCAGAGAGTATACCTGGTAATATGGATATTTAATAACTTAACTTACGAAGTATTAGTAAAAATGTTAAGAGAATCGGCTTGAAGGCGATTCAATTTCTTTTTGACATGATGGGAGTTTACCAAATGGACTGTCGCCGTCATATCGTTGTCAATCAACCTTTATTATCATCCAGATTGAGGAAATTGGGTTCTGGTTAAATTACAAAACTGGATTTTTTAATTTTGTTGCCTAAGTTGGCTAAGTCCATATGCGGCGGTACGCATTCTTCTTCACTTGGGCCGTCGCATTGCCCTATTTAGTAACTAATACCTATTATGAAGGATGCAATTCTCAAATCGTATATTCGCCTTTCATAAAGCTAAGCTATCCCCCTATTCTGCCAGGAGCTGCGATGCCATAACCCAACTTAGTTTAGCTCAAATTTAGTTTCGAAATAATTATCCTCAAAGCAAGCCTTTTCGTAGAAAGTCCAAAGGCATGCTACAGCTGCAGCCGCAGACTCATCCTCGCGGAGGAGACTATAACAAATTTTCATTTTTTCGCAGTTTTGAGTTATGAATTTTTAATGAGATTGCGAGAGAGATTAAGAGTCAGAAAGTCATTTCCCGGTAAAGGAGAGGAGCATGAAAAAAAAGGATTGCTTCAGCCGTAGCGTTTGTTAGCATCGGGCCGCGAGGAGAGCGGGTTTGTGGAGTAGAGAGTACCTAGTAGCTTTGGCTCCTTGCGTTTTGTAAACATTTTCTGCTGGTACTATTGAAAGTGGCAAATTATGGGGTATTATAACTTTAAAAAACCATTTGGCTGGTTTCTATGCGACGTACGACTCTATTTCTTTTTTTTTCTTTATATTTTTTTTTTCCATATTTTCCCATACTCGTATATCCTCTGTTTAAGATTTTGTTTTTACCTTTCGTCAAGCTGAACTTTTTTATTTTTCACATAGAATTGTAAGTTCATTTTTTAAGCTTATCAGCCCTAGGTCATTAATATTGGATTATATTCTATTGGATTAGTTCAAACGCTCTTATTCTAAGGCCCTACGCAGAGCCCGTACCTAGCTTCTCGAGGGCAATCCAGAACGTTTCAGATTCGGTTGTGTGCCGCTTAACCATTTTTTTGTTTTTTCTATAATATTTTTTATTTTTTCGGGTTATTATTTTAGTGCGCATCTCGTTAGGTTTCGCTGTGCGCTCAAGAGCGTTGTTATACTTTGTAGGGCCTTAGTTGCGTGGAGCATGGTATTTTGCCATTGGTTTTATATTTTGGTAAAGGATATAAGAATGTTTTATGAAGGAAAAGTAAAATGGTTAGCTTTGGAAATGGCAAACAAGGAGGCGACACACCTGATGGTAAGTGGTCACCGCCGCCTATGAACATCTGCAATACTAGAAGCATCCCAGATCCGTTGTCCACCCTAGCGACAAAGTTGAAATGCCTCATGTGCCTGTAATTACATCGGCACCCATACCTCTCAACCTTAAACACAGCGATGCTGCTTAGTAGCAGAAATAGGTGTGGTGGTAGTACTTCCTCGTACAAGCTTTTTCACAAATAGCTCTATACCTACTGCTACTTCTAATAGCTTCTTCTGCTTGTACAAGAGCTACACAGTTATACGCGGTTATACCACAGTCTACAAAAAACGTTATTCTTAGTATATGCGAAAGCCGAAAATGGGTCTTTGTACTCATAATTTTATGAACAACATTTACTATGTTTTACCAAGAGACCAAACCTGAAATCACGAAAAAAAATCAGCTGTTCCATACATTTATGTGTTCGACAAAACGTTTTTTTTTCGCGTGTGAAGTTATGTACCTACCTAATAAAAATCTTTGAATTAGACAACCTTTACAAAATCATTAATTTTTAATCAAGTACAATGGCAGACAGTCCAGTATAAATTATATTTATATTTATACCTACACGGTAGCGCGTGTCGCGGTCCCCACAGAGGGAGATTAGGCGTAAACCGTTTATAAATTAGAGCTGGGCCCACGTCCATGTGTCGGCAGGATTTGCGTGTTTGTTAAATTAGGATTTAGATGCCTAGTGTAGTGTTGTTTTCAGACGTGTTGTTTGCCTAATGAGGTCTGGCACGTGAGATTTTATAAAGGTTTGAATTTGGAAGTCGTGTTTTATGCCAGTTTTAAAATATTGTCTTCTCAAATACAAATACAAATAAGTATTCTTTATTGTGGTACATAGGTAAGCAATAAGTTATATTCTCTATGCTTAAGTATTGAAAACTTTGGAAATTCAAGTAGGCACCTATATTATATCACTAGTGGTGTAACGCCCACTAAGGTATAAGATACATAGATGGCATCAACTCGGACAACAACTTGGCTTGCAACCACTGGATCAATGAATCAATCAGTAAGGTCTTTTCAGTATTAATAAAAAAAGATCAATGTACGTTCCTTCATAAAACTGTGTATAGAGTTTTATTTCTTTCCCTATCTATACTAATATTATAAAGAGGAAAGATTTTTTTGTTTGTTTGTATCGAATAGGCTCCGAAACTACTGGACCGATTTTAACCATTTTTTCACCAATAGAAAGCTACATTATCATTGAGTAACATAGGCTACTTTTTATCCCGAAAAAATGTAGGTACAGTTCCTGTGGGCCACGCAGACGAAGTCACGGAAAAAGTCTAGCACTTTTCCCGCTGAAAAATGTCTTACCTTCCATACCAAAAGGTTGACGTAGCTTCATAATAAAAAATACAGTTCCTGTGGGCCACGCGGACGAAGTCGCGGGAAAAGTGCTAGTTCATAAATAAAATAAAGAATAAAATCCTACAATTTGTAGACTACTTGTTACAAGAAAAACGGTGACAAATATTCGTATAGATAGTGTATGAAAGCCTGAATGGATTATGAGTGTCATAAATGAAACTAAAACGAATGGCCGGGTTGCCGCTATCCGTCATGCGCGGAGGACATAGTGTGGATACGCCAGAAAAGAATAGTCATTAAATTATTTGCGAGTTTTATTATTCGGAAATTGTCAAAAAGAAAATCCTGAGGATTTTTTTTGGACTATATTCCCTGTAACATTATTGTAAAAACTCATTTTTTTTAAATGGTCTATAGAAGCACATTTTATTCTAGGTTTGCATTGTGTTAGGAATATAATATCTGTAACTTTATAATAAGTAAGTAAGTAATACTTTTTGTAAAATTGATGTTTTTGTTCTGTAAGCATTTTGTAGTTTACCTACTGCGTTTTGAAGAATTTGCAACCTGCTAACATAATTTAGTTTTATAAAAAATATTAATTTAGGTTATTCTAGATATGTGCTTTTGTAGTTGTTAAAAAAAAAAAACTTATTGTCTTTGTGAAAGTTCTTTTTTTTTTTCAAAAAAAAAACGGGGGAGGTGTACTGTATGACGCACCTCCACTCTATATAATATAGCGTTAGGTTAATTGTAAGAGACTTCCTCCGATAACAACGATCTTAAAAAAGATCTTGAAACACTTCTTGGCTTGAGTAGCTCCGTTATCATAGCGGGCGACTTTAACGCCAAACATATCGCCTGGAACAGCCACTCGAATAACACGAGAGGCAAGCTCTTACACCTTATGTGTGGCCAACTCCACTTTGACATCATCGCTCCGATGAATCCCACTCATTTCCCTCCCAACCCAGACCACCGTCCTGACGTCCTCGACATAGCGCTTCTTAAGAACGTGAACCTCGGTTTGCGCTCTATTGAGACGCTACAAGAGCTCGATTCGGACCATAGACCAGTTGTAATGGTTCTAGGCCCTCTCACGGGTCCTAGAGATCCCGATCTTACCAAGACCGTTACGGACTGGGGGAAATTGAGCGAAAGCTTAAAATCCACCCGGTCCGTACACTTGGACTCTATCCCCGACGCTATTAACACAGTCGACGAAACGCAGGCGGCGGCCTTCTCGATCGGCAGTCACGTGCAGTCCATCTTGGACGACTCTTCGAGGCAGGTTCCAGCGATGGACGACCATCGCTGGAGGCTGCCCGACGATGTGCGTGCTCTGCTGACCGAGAAGAACGCGGCCATCCGTACGTATGACGCTTTTCCCTGTGAAGCGAACCGTGCTCATATGCGCTATTTACAGAGATCTGTAAAGAAACGCATAGCAGAAGTGCGGGGAGCCCGCTGGGACAAGATGTTGAGCGAACTCGAACCGACCCATCAGGCTTTTTGGCACTTGCAGAGGAAGTTAAAATCCGAACAGGTGACTTCCATGCCCCCTCTAGTACGTCCCGACAAGTCGATCGCCTTCGACGACGAAGACAAAGCTGAATGCCTAGCCGACAGTCTTGAAGCCCAATGCACGCCTAGTACGCTACCAGTAGACCAAGCCCACCTTTCCCGGGTAGATGCTGAAGTCGAACGTAGAGCTACGCTCCCTCCCGTAGACGACCCCGATAATCCCCTGCCCCCCATCACCCCTGATGAAGTGCAAGATCTCATTAAGGGGCTTAACCCCAAAAAAGCTCCTGGCTCCGACGGCATCACCAACAAAGTGATTAAATTATTCCCCGCCCACCTCATACTGCTAATGACCGCCATCTTCAATGGTGCATTAAGCAATAATATATTCCCACAAGCGTGGAAAGACGCTATAGTTATAGGCATCCATAAACCCGGTAAGCCCAAATCCGAACCCTCTAGCTATCGCCCCATTAGCCTCCTCAAGGTTTTCGGGAAAATCTACGAGAGGCTAATTTACAAAAGACTCAAGGATTACGTAGAATCCAAGAGT